>OX381709.1:12560338-12743534 GCA_947462335.1 Harmothoe impar | reverse complement strand
CTAACAAGAAAAACACGTTATTTTATGTCAAGATAACGTTTTAAAACTTGATATAATGTCATGCCATAGTAAGGGAGCCTTAGAGAAATATCATTTTATGTTATATAACGTTATAGAATGTTGAATCACAGTCAGGAAAGACAATTCTTTATAACCAGAGTCAGCCTGACTTTCTCCCCACAGTCAATGTCTGACTTTGGGAATAGGGTGAGTTAGCTTGAACCTTCTTTGTTTGCTAGGTGGGGACAATCACAATCTAAGAGATTATCAAATTACAAAATGCTACAATATACTCAATGTACCATGTTTCTTCAATAATATTCAACTCTCAATCCATATGCCATTAATATTAAAATGATGACCGCACAATCGCAGTTCAATGGTTATATCAGCACAAATACCTCTAACCTCATAGCCTTCACTACAAACAACATATAAAGATATAGCAAACCCAGTGAACAAAAAGCGTTATACAACATTTTATAACGTTATGTTACGTTTATATAATGCTCATTACTATAGCAAAACGTCATATAAGGCCAAAAAAAGAAGGTTTGTTTCAGGTCACCCGACCGACCCCTATGTAATCAGGGCCGACCCCTACATTTTTTTTATGCAATTTTGAAGAAATTTATATATTTTTACATTTTTTTGGGGGTAAATTTTAGGTTTTCAAAAATTTGGAAAAAAATCTTCCTATTTTCATACTTTTTTGGGTCAATTTTAGGGTTATGTAAAAAAAAAAAAAGTTTAAAAAAAAAGAAAAAATCCGACCTACCGACCCTAGAGTTTCATCCCATGTTACCTGAAACAAAACTTTTTTTTAATTCGGCCTAACCTTTAAAACGTTATTTTGACGTAAAAAATGTGTTTTGTTTTTTGTTAGCTGGAAAGTGTGTAAATAAAGACCAATGTTAACTTATATAGTGAACTGAAGCTACCAGTGTCCATTAGCCTTCAGTTCATCATATGAGTCCACCATCCTCTCCTAGAGCCAGACCTCAATCCTCCTACACCAGAAATTTAACAACTTTTTTTCATTGAAATTCTTTAAAACTGAAATTATGCGGGAAAAAAAAGAATTTTGCCTCATAATCCTTTACAATAAATGGTAAAAAAAAAATCGACCTACCTATCCTATTTTCTTGGGGCTATGGCAGTCTATGTTACCTGTACCGCGGCACTGCCCACTAAGTACCCCCCCACACCCTTGTTGTTAGCACCTCAGAAAGCTGCCATCTCATTTCACACCTGACTAGGTGTCACCTCACCTGGGTGGTGTACACTGCAGTGTGTGTGTGTGGGGCGGGGGGGGGGGGGGGGGTCCACATCAGCTTTAACATCTGACACTTCACTCAGTGTTTTTTTACAAAGTTTTGTTTGGGCTAAATTGTACAAATCACACATCTATTCACCAGGTTCGGCTGACCGTTCTGCCACCTAGGCCCATATGCAAATGTCTGATTTAAAGAATGGGAGTAAAGCCAGCATTGACAACTACAGTTATACGATTAACCAAAAAATGCTTTTCTGTTGTCATTATGATTCAATGATATATTTGAGATCATACGATATATACATCATCATAGCACATAAAAAAAACAATCTTCATGCCAATAGATGTAATAACCCTACAGATGTTTTTAAAGTACCCCCTCTGTGGAGTCGCTCCGACCTGATGGGGTGTCCCGGGTGCAAGTATGTACATGACTGGTGGGTATAAAACCGGACCCAGCTTCAAATCCTACCTAGTTGATCTACGGATTTTGGTTTCCAAATATTAGTTTTCCTTTTTTTTTTTTACTTGAACCTTGAATCAAGGGGGGGGGGGGGCGAATTTTCTTTTTTTTTTCCTGGGGCCATTTTTTAATAAAAGTATTATAAACCCTCATCGTTTTACCCCCCCCCCCCCCTCCCCCCACAAATACCCTCCCACTAACTTGAAGACCTTCTCCCACCCACCCCCCAATTCTCACTCACCCCCCTCACCCCTACTATATATTTTCTCCCTTCCACCGGCCCCTCTTTCTGCCCCTCCTTAAAACCTTTCCTACATCCCCCACTACCCCCCCCACCCCCCCTCTTTCATTTATTTTTTCCCACATTAAAATACCCATCCCCCCCCCCACAATATCCACCCCACCCCCCCCAGGTAATCCGGGCTGACTCACGCCACTCCTAATTACCATAAGCTATAATGCTATGGTAAAATATTTTACTCACTACATAAAGCCTTCTAGGCATGGTTTGTTTACACCTGTTCAATGTTTACGCACTGAATAGGTGTAAACAAACAAACTCATTTTGTAACTTTACATAATATTAAGTTTTCATTTATAACACCGAATGCCATCAAGGTGTACTGGGAAATACGTAATCCGGGCCCGTGGCCTCTGTATCTTACTCAGTATAAATACAGGGATACTATACTATACAATTACCTGGCCCCGATGAAAGAACAAGCCACAAAATACAATTTAAATTCAGGAAATGATGCGGGCGCAGTCCATAGACACATTCTTTTCAGAAAAAAACCAGAGAAATGTAACGTTTTATGGATTCAAGTCCTCAACAAATCGATTTTCTCGACCATAATAGTAGGATTAAGTAGTGGTCCAAAAAGGGTAGAGTATAAAACCTCCATGTAGCTGTAAAAAAAACTCCTCGTCGTTGTACAGCGAATGCTACAGCTCCGCGGAAGTTTCCCATCACGTAATTCCGAATAACCCTATTTACCCAGTTACCCATATGCTGTCATAATTAAGGGTGTCCTATCTTCCAATGTCAATATATCATAATCTAGCACCATGAGGTATTGATTTCTTTGTTTCTATTACATCATCACATATCAAGCACATATAATCTAAAGTGATTTAGAGTAATTATGGGTGGCTCCGAATTGATCGAACCCTGGTCTATACCGTTAAGCCATATTGGCAGTTCAGCCCCCTCCACCCGCCCCCACATACGCTGTTAGGTTTTCCCCTACCCCCCCCCCCCTCAATAATCGAGGAAATTGACCCAGCTGTGAGAGGGGGAATAGGAATCGCCATATTTCCATGTTTGATCCACAAAACGGAATTTCAATAATTACAACACATGGGTTAGAGCCAGAAACACTGTTTTAAACGGTGAGTGAGGATTGGGGTGGCTATAAAAGTGAATATATATATACAGTAAAACTTCGTTATAAGGAGGACCTTGGGACCAGTGCAATTTGCTCCTTATAAGCAAGGTCTCCTTATAAGCAAGGTCAGCCTTATAAAGGTCCAGCAACAGAACACTCCCTACCTGTGTCTCTTATACCATTATAGACTTGATTTGAATACAATTCAGATGGGTGTGTGTATTATATCAAGTCAAAAGCCCTTCTAGATCCCCAGGGGATTCCCCTTCATGGAGCTTTTGATCTCCCTTCCTCCCTAGGGAAATATATTCTCCCCACCTCTATGGGATGGGGCAGTGGGCAATTTTAATCAGTATGTGACTGTAATCCTGAGAAATAACTTCCCCGGGTAAGGTTTGTACGTACGAAATAAGGAAATGAGCCAAAATTACCTCCTTATATCAGAGGTTAAGGTAAAAACACCTCCTTCTAAGAGAGTTTTCTTTCTATATAAATGTATAGGGAAAAATCGGGACCACACAAATCTGCTCCTTATAAGCAAGGTCTCCTTATATCAGAGTTCCTTATAACGAAGTTTCACTGTATTACACTTATTTCCCAGGGTCCATGTACCATTTTTGAATGTATCATCGTGGAGAAACAGGCCATGGAGAATGAGCATCAGTTTCTCCACAGGGGTGTTCTAGTACTTAAGCATAGTAACTTCGTTTCTCCACATGAAATATATACGTTATGAACTGAAAACCCCTCTACACTCCAAACCTCTACGTAAACCTACTCGGTATTGGATACCAGCAGTTAAGTCATCAATCGTTGTACCACCTCATCCATTTGTAAATATCACCTATATGTATGTAGTTTAGTAACAGACTGTCACCAAAGCAGCATCTAAAATTGTTAAAGTGTGTGTTAAACTATGAGTATCTACTTTACTGGATGGATTACCCTCGTAGAATTAACCGGGAAGACCTTCATGTATCACTTGTTGTATGTGATGATCGGTTAAATGAAAATAATTTGATTGGGTGGCTATAAAAGTGAATGTATCATATTCTTTAGAAAATCAACACCCATTGACATTGTCTCTGATGTATTTCACGAGTGGGGGCTGGGGCCATATCCCATGAAGCTACAGTCTGACCTTTATACCTCCAGTATAAATAAAAGAATTTTCAATTCAATTCAATTTAAAAAAAACTGTACTTACAGTGTGTGTGGTGCAGCAGTCAGGTGGTATCCAGGACAGGACAGGTCTGTGCTTCTGTGCGGCACTCCAAGCACTACATGTGGCTGCTGGTATTACGCAGACCGGGGCACTAAGCCTTAGGGAGTGCTCATTTATTAACAACAGGGGGGGGGGGTGGTGGATTGGGGGGGGGGGGTAAAAAATTTGGACCCCTCTTGCGTGGGGGGGGGGGGTCAAAAAGATTCAACCTGTTTTGAGGGGAAAAGCCTGCGCGTTACTATGCTACAAAGGGGCGCGAACACGCATGATTTTCGGCCTGCAGGGGGGGGGGATAAAAAGTTTCGATCCCTCTAGAGGGGGGGGGGGATGAAAAAATGTTGCGCCCCTTAGGGAGTGCTCATTTATTGCCAGCTGTGGAGATGGGGGAGGGGGGGTGGATATTGGGATTAGAAAAGCCTCCGTGCTTTTTTTTTTGGGGGGGGGGCAATTCTTAGAAATCCGAATGTAGTGGGGCGGGGGGGGGGTCAAGATTACTTTCAGCTAATTGGTGGGGGGGGGGGGGGTTCGGAATAGAAATTGCTGTTTTGGGAAAATACACCAAGCCCCCCCCCCCCCCCCCCAGCTAGTGATAAATGACTCGGCCCTTACGAGTATTTAGGTATTAATCACAGGGAAAGTAGTGGGTTTGGGGGGGGGGGGGAGTGGCGTAAAAAGTTTCCCTCTTTTTAGCAAAAAAAAAGAAGCTAGCCTTTTACTATAGTTCAAAGGATGGGGTGGGAATATTGTAACGAATTAAAGAACAATCCCGCGGCTAGTACGCACGTCAGATCGGGCCAAAAAAAAAGAAAGTTTGTTTCAGGTCACCAGACCAACCCTAAAGGATCGAAACAAAGTCCAGGGTGCGGTTTTTAGACGAGTTTTTGAATGTATAAAAAAAATATTAAATGTATACTACAATGTTAAAGCTGACATAATCAGATCGTCTGTGTGGCTTAGAGTATTTGTCCAAGGTCTAGGTGCGGGTGCGACTATTACGTGAGTTAGCCTTATGAAGAAAAGAAGAAGTTACGGTAATATGTTTAACTGTACCAAGAGGTAACATAAGCCTGACAGAAAGTCAGTCTGCGTCTAACTGGATTACTCTTACATAAATATATGTGCAGAAGGCCACTCAAAGTGAATTACTGGTTTCTTTGCATCATAGAAATAAGGTTTTGAGAAACTGTTATATTTTGCTTTTGATATTACCATATTTGGTATCAAATTAAAGCTCATGCTCTCAGTAATGCAGTGGGCTACAAATACTTACGTTTTCCCAATGTCTTAAGACTAAATTACTAATAATATGAATTTTGGTATTGAAAAGTATAATATTTTCCTATACATTTTTGCCCCCGAGTAGAAAAAAAGGAGAAAGAAAAAAGCTCCACTGCTGAGAAAGGCCAAACTTCGCTGTCAAGATTTCTAATGGACAAAAAAAAGAGGTGTGTTTCAGGTTGCCCGACCCTACCTAACAAAACAGGGCCCATCCTAGACATTTTTATCTAATTTTCGGCTATTTTAAAGTCAGGTTGAGGCTCCATGAGTGAAGGCAGTGGTTGATGAGTCAGCACTGGCATTCACAGTTAGTTTTGTGGCACTTCTCAAGCTAAAGTTTAAAGAGAAAAAAAATCCGACCTATCTACCCTAGATTTTTAAACCATCCCACTGGGCACAAAGTTCAGGTCAACGTTGAATCAACATTGGATCAACATTGAACCAACATTGACAACCATCCCTCAACATTGATTCAATGTTCTGTGCCCACTGGGATGTAACCTGAAACGCACCATGTATACTTTTTGGCCTTGGGTCGGCAGTTTTATACACTGGACAGCTTTGCCCTGGCAGAATCAGCATGGGTGTTCTGCCACTTGGGTCCCTTTACAGTTTACTGATGCACATGTACAAACACGCACGTGCCAAATTAGCAGATCGATGAATGATGTAAGACCAATGCCTTGAGAAACACCATTGTTATGGCGGGCTCCTGTATTAAGCCTCCCAAGCCGTTATGTAACGATATAGGGCCCTGAAGGCAATAAATGAAAGCTATGATAAAGGCTGCAGAGGTAAACACTACCCAGTGAGCACAGAACATTGAATCAACATTGTTTAATGGTTGTCAATGTTGATTCAATGTTGATGCTATGTTGATTCAACAGAGGACTGAACTTTGTGCCCACTGGGTAACGCTGGCGCGGGAGCCAATGACCCGTTATTTTGGGTCCGGACCCGTAGTTTTCTTCAGCATTACCTTCCCATGGACCCGACTGGCCTACAGGAAATTTGTAAGATATTTGATAGGAATATTCCTGATCAATATAGTCATGTAACATGTCGTTGGAAAGAGAAAAATGTGAGCAAATAAAGCAATTTGGTCTCATCTTGACGTACGTAAATCAGGAATATATATAATTTTTTTCATTGAAAAGAGTAAAATGTATTCTCTGGCCCACAGCTTAAAGTCCGGGCCCATAGACTTTTGGAGCAAAGGGCCCGGGGTGGCCCACAGCCGTCAATAAAGTAGGCCAGGGGGTGTTGGTCAGAGTGTGACAAACAATGATGAAGGTATGGGGAAAAGCGGGTGGGTGTACTCTTCCTACAAAATGATAAAAATTGCCAGGACAAGGGTCCAGTTTCACAAAAATCCCCATGACACTAAAATGACTGAAGTTTCACCAGCATTTCCGATTTTTCACTAGGATTTCCTAGTTTTTGTCAAAATCCGTTTCACAAGAGTAACTCTCACCTACCTCTGTCCGACTCACGTACATGGGCTGCAGTATAGACGTATTCCTCAATGTCAGTCAAGGAGTTCTCCTTTTATTCCTCCTCATATCTGATCACTTCCTCGAATTTGGAAAATGCAAGGAGAAATGTTTGAGGAAGCAAATTATCCGAGGAATCAGGACTTAATATAGTAGATCATATAAAGTCAGTTTCCAGACAACTGTCTGAGGAATTGAGGGATCTGAGGTATAGTAAATGTTTGAGGTAGTGAGGTTCGACTGTAGATACCCCACGAGTAACTGAGGGTATGTCAGAATGACCAGAACAGACTGGTACCAGGCCTCATAATCCACCAGTCACTCTACCATAGTAATTATCGCATATATATATAGGGTAGATTCACCTGGAGTCGGACACATACCTTGAGACGGACACCTAATTATGTGGTTATTCAAGCATTTCTAGCCCTCTATTTATGAACAATGTTAAAGTGTTATTCTTTCAAAAAAAAACCACTAGAAGTAGTATATAAATAAGCTCAGATTTCACTGTTCGTCTCAGGGTATGTGTCCGACTCTGGGTGAATCTACCCTAACTCAGTTACAGGGGAGGGGTCTAACTTTAACCTTTGGTTTCTATGTAAGGTATACGATATATCCAAGGTGTGAAGTCCTTGTGACAACGTCAAGCCTTGTCCACTGTGTGTTATGTAGATATGGTACAAGTGACTTGCTGTATAAGTGTTATAAGCCAAGCACCGGGTGATTGTGTAAGACGCCATTTTCCAAGGCTTATAACACTTATGCAGCTACACAGAGAAAAGATACAGCATCAAGAGGGAGTCCAGGTTGCCTCCCGCTGGACTCCCCTCTCTAGGGAAGTCCAGGTCGTCTTCGGGGAGCCTAGGCGACTCTCTGGCTGACATAAGGGGTCATATACCGGGGTAGCTCTGTGGGTCATATGACTCCCCCAGGTGACTCCCTTCGGTCAGCGAGAGAGTCACACAGGCTCCCTTAGGCAATCTGGATGACTCTGGAGGCAACCTGGACTCCCTTCTGACGCTGTTTCTTCTCTCTGTGTAGATATGGTACAAGTGACTTGCTGTACAACTACAAGTGTTATACACCAAGGACAGGGTAATTGTCCAAGGCGCGAGCCGCTGATAATTACCATTGTCCAAGGCTTATAACACGTATGCAGGTAGTCACGTGTAACCATATCTGACTTATGCCACTGCTAATCTCCTTGATTGTTTTTGTCACCTTTTTGTATGTATTATACAGCCAGGCCGTTTGTCTTGTTCTCCCGTCCAAGTGTGGTAAGTAATAGATAGACTATGGTTATGAAAAGGTAAATAGAATTAACCACAGCAGACTGCTGGGGCCAGACGAGGGCGAAGCCCAAGTTGCCCTAGTTTGCTGTGTTTAATCCTACTCACCTCTTGATAACCATTGTCTATCTGTTTTAAACCACAGCAGTAAGGTTATGTGAGGGAAAGCGAGATAGCCAAGGTGCAAACTCCTTTGTCTTACCCCTCTGCTGTGGTTTAAATAATGTAGACCTCCTACCTCTCATGTCGTCCCCAGCAGGTGTGTGGCTTGTGAAGATGCGCTGTGAGGCCGGGAGGGGTGAGAGTACTATACTGGGTTAGGCAAATACCCCACCAGGACAAGATTCAAAAGGACGGGTAACCCTTTAAGGATGCATGTTAGTCGACATGAGGCACCAATCCCAGGGGCCCACTCCCTATCTTTTCTGTAGTATTAAACTATGTGTGAATATCACCTCAAATTCTGTACCCTTATCACGGGAGAAAAATCAATAAAATAGCACCCTTTTCACGGGAAACTGAGCAAAAAACATGACATAATCAAGGGAGATTTAAAGAAATAACCCGAAAATGGTAGGTCTTACCCCTGCTCTGTGCATAAAAATGTGTCTTAATGATGAGAAAAGCTTGATTAATGTCTCATCTGAGAGTTTTCCACGTAATGCAGCCATAAAATGTACCCCTTTTCCTCCAAAATTGTCTAAAAAGCACCCCTTTTCAAGGGCCCTCATGGGCCCTTGCCTAGGGTCCAAAAACATACCCTTTCCCTTGGAATTGTGTTCACACATAGTCAGTAATGCTGAGGAAGTGGCCCCCCGGGGCACCAATGCAGCCCCGGCGAGTTTAACTCGCCGGTGCTTAATTGGTGCATCATGCCGACCCTATGAGATTACCTCAAACCCGTAGGGTCGGCATGATGCTTGAATGCAGGGCTTGTAAGGGCCTGATGCGTTAATGAATCATACCGTCCTTAAAGGGTTAAGGGCCACATAGTACTATATGTACTATGCCCTCTGGACATCGTCATAATGCTGAAACAATTATAGTCTTTGCGACTCGCCATTGTTGTATTGATGCAGCATCCTGCCCCTGTAGTATGGGGGTGATACACTCTGTACCAAGTGGTCAGCATGGCGACAAATGGTATACCTAGGTAGCATGCGGCTAACATGTTAAAGCTACTATGTCAGCTAATTTTATGTGATTTTCCCATTTTAGGTTGATTACATCATTCCTATAATTGCATGCAGGTATGGAAAGTTGGAAGGCTCTCACTCATCATTTAGCAAAATAAAACTACAATATATTGTCACAAATGAATAACTGTCCAGCTCGCCGAAATCAAATCAAGACCTGTTTAGGGGTGCATTGTGCAACCATTGGATTTAGCCTGCAATCATAACACAACAACCTGTACACAGCCAATACATTAATTCTATTCCTACCTTCAAATCACAATAAGGAGAACATTGATATCATAAAGAATGATCTCAAACACAAGGAAAATGGTTAAAGAAAGGAACTGCAATGTTATTTCATAATTTAATTTTGGGGCGTTTTAACTGATATTGTATCTTTAAAGCACGACCCTACAAGGGTTAACTAGAGACGTGGGGAGGCAGCAGTTCTCCTATTCTTTTAATGTTAAAGGAAAATGGTATCAAAACGTGAAAACTGACCCTTTTTATTTTTGCCTTTTTTGGCCAAAAATATTGATTCAATTTTTTGTGACAAACACATTTCAACAAGTATTGATTCAAAGCATTCATTGACATTTTCCAGTTTTATGGATGGACTTTAGTGTTTGCACATACCATATATTTTTGGGGGAAAAATAAAATGATGAATAAAATCGTTTTTTGGTACTTAAGCACACAAATACGGACCTCCACATATATATTTGCAGATGTCCGTATATATTTGCGGAGCTCCATAAATATATGGAAAGTGTATTTACGAACCTCCGCAAATTTGCGAACCTCTGCAAATTTGTGGAGAAACAGCACCCTGGGTCAACAACCGTAATACGGTCCTTACCTGTAGACACTGTTGAGTTGACTCACATTGGTGAGTACTATTAAGATTATGTAATTTTAAGATTATTGACTTACGATTAAGATTGCAAACAGAACTTTTGTCCACACACTCCTGTGAGAAATCCCGTATTTGCCAATATTTGAGCAAGATGGAGTACTAAAAAAGTCAACATTAAAGCATGTCTTTCTGTTAGACATGAGTCTTTTTCTGGGCTTGCGGCTCTGCCACATGGCGCTGGATGGTAATTTCCCTTTGCCCCCCTAGCTCTCAGGAGGTGCACCTCACAGAAATATCACGAAATTGTTGGATCTAGTGATGAAAAACTATTTTCTGAGGTCAGACAACTGTTTGGGTCACTAGTCAGTCGGGGCTTGTTTCTCCTGACCTTGTTAAAGATCCAGAAACCGGCATATTTTAAGAGATTACAAATCAAAGTTTCGCCATTTTCCTATATCACGTTTAGTGGTCACCTATCATTTTGGTGGCCACCCGTGATATAGGTAGGGCCCATGTTGTTCATGGTCACCCATCATTAGAATATAATTTCCAGTGAAAATTGTACACTTTTTGCTATTTCCTCCTGTAATTAGGGTACTAAAATCGGGGCCATGTTCACACGTAATGCCTAGGGAGGCCTACGTAAAGGATAGGGAGTCACCCCCCCCCCCAGATCCGGACTCAACCAGTCTCAGGCCCCAACTCTATAATAGTAGAGTCTAGGCAAACTCATATAAACAACTTGTTTAACTAACTTGCCCTCAGCAGTTGACCAATCAAATTCTTTACACCAATTCCTGTGCACAGCCTGACAGGAAGTAACAATCTAAATATAGCAGTTCCACCAGTCCCATTCGCAGCCCTTGTGGTGAAAAGAGGTACTGGTTGAGCGAGCCTGGACTCAACATGTTCCCACGACAACAGTTCCCATGGTATGAAGCGAAGCCCGGCACTCTGGGCCTTCACCGAGGCAGTCTCGGGCCCTGACTGTACGTTTACAGTCTGGGAGATTACTTAGATCTATGTACCTACACTGGCCTCATACCCTGCTATACTGTATAGGTCTACTAGTATCAGCAACCATGGGGGTGTGAGTTCGAACCCCACTCTGGCTTAATTTTTAATAGTTTTGATATCTGCATATTGCACCTAAATTTAAATAATGTTCCTAGTCACCTATCTAATAGCTAATTTAACTATGTCAATTAAGGTAGATTTATGCTTCAAATGGGCTAAATAAATAATGTAAAAAAAACGAACCTACCCTTTGCCAAGGTGCGATTCGAACCCATGAGGCCATACACAACCTGGTTCATGATCATGTGACCATAGCTGACCAATCAGTGAGCTACTTATCTCATTAAGAAATGATCCAGAATCCCGGATCATTTTCTAAGTAGGATAGCTTTTATTAGATACAATACGGCTGCAATGGGCCTGGAGAGCTCGAGGCTGTTACAGAGGAGGTGAGCTTTAAATGAATAACACATACACATAGAGGTGATTTTGTGGAGAACATTAATATCTTTTTTATTACTTCTCTTGAGATGAATACTGAATATATAGACTACTGTGCATCATGTAATTCACTGTATAATGGTGATCATGCTTCTGTTTAGATGAAGACACTTCTATATCTCCTGTAATATTGCACATAAATATGGGATGCCGTTGGTTCCTAAAATCCAGAATTGGACTTAAGTCTAATTAATTAGACATGTACAATTCGAATTAAACATATGTTTAATATAAATTAGACTTAAGTAAACTTCATTTTACTTAAATACAATAAATGAGCAATATGACTTTTGCATTTACACATATGTCTAAATAAATTACACATATGTACAATTATTTAAACTTATGTCCAATTCTGGATTTTAGGAACTAACGGCACCCCATACCAATAATATGTATGTCCAAGTCTACATCTCCCACTAGTAAGGACGAAGGAATCATTCATGTTAGGTATATGGATTTCTACTTTCCCAGAAAGGCATTTTTAATACAGAAAATATGCAGGAGCATTTGATTTCTCTTTTAAACTGGTAAACCTTACAAAGAATAAAGTGTCCTAAAATGAGAAGCACGAGGTCCCTTGGAATTTCTTTTCTTAAAGCAAATATTTGGGGGGAAAAGAAGAAAATCTTCGACAATACTGTAAATGAAATCCATAGACCATAGCATGTCCCTCTAGGATGGCAATGTTTCTCTTATGGTAAAGGAACTTCACTTTCACATGTAAAGAAAATAAATCAATGAAAATAAAATTTTGCTCACTCACACAATTTTGTTCCTGGGTGGAACCCGTAGACTGTAACATTATATACCATAGAAACATTTGGTATGGGATGGAATTGAATGCTTGTTTTGCTGAGACATTTTTTTAACATTTTGTGGTCTTTATTTTCTCACTTTGCAATACATATACTATTAAAGTACACACCTTTCCGTATCCTGTCCGTAGACTAAAAATGATATCTAGCTTTAATAGACCAGGTACGGGACTATCTGTTTCTTATTGTATTCAAATTATAACGTTAACACTTATATCTTTTACATCTCATGGGACCACATATATCTAAAACATAATCTGCCCATCTATACATTCAAACAAAGATTATAATATATATTCTGCATGACAATAAAATGAAAACATACAACTTTTAGTAAAAGAGGCTTGTAAAACGTGAGTGCGGCATAGTGCTCTAACATACTCTGCCCTTCTTGTTGATATGATGCATGAATGCAGCAAGAAACAAGTTAAGTATAACTCGCCTGTGCTGCATTCAGGTATCATGCTCACCAGATGGGGTTGATACACTCCCAACGAGCCCGGGGGGCCACTCCCTATCTTTTCTATAGTCACCATGTGTGAACATCACCTCAAATCTGGTACCCTTATCAAGGGGCGAAATTTTCAAAAATCATACCCTTTTCAAGAGAAAATTAGCAAGAAAACAGACCTAAGTCACAGATGACCCTGAAAAGTACACCCTATTTACGGGTCACCGTGCAAAAATTTAGTAAGAAAATAAAGTAAAAATTACCCTCCAAAGCTCTGAAAATGTACCCCTTTCTCCCAAAATTTGCTTAAAAAACACCCCTTATCAAGGGCCCTCGCGGGCCCGTGCCTAGGGCCCAAAAACGGACCCTTTCCCTTGGAATCGTGTTCACACATGGTATCCAAATCTGAGGGAGTGGCCCCCCCCGGGCCAACGAGTAGGCATGATGTACCAGCAGAGTGCCGGCGAGTTACTCGCCAGTGCTGTGTTGGTGCATCATAGTGACAAAATGAAATAAAATAAAGAGACTTGGTCCTTATGTAAACAATAAGGGAGCTAATAATTACAATGTAAGTTTGACTATCACTTCTTAACACTATAAACCAAACTACATCAGGTGAACAAACTTAGTAAAGACAAGCTGTGTAAACCTTACATACTATATATGTACAACAATGTTATAAGTGTACCCTACTCCATAACGCCATTTGAGGAACAGGCTGTGTCTCACCAGATTGAGCCAATGTGAACGTCTTTGACTGGATGTCATCTTTGAGCGGGTGTCATCTTTGACCTCCTGACCAAGAACATTTTATTTAGGGTAGGTGAAGATATATATATGGAGATATAACCACTGTCATTTTCTTTTTTTATCCCTTACATATCAAAGAAGAAGAATTTTATTTTTTAAATCTTTTTCTTTATGATGGTGGGTCAAAAATGGCACCCGGTCAAAGACGTTCACATTGGCCTGATCTGGTGAGACACAGCCTACATGTGTTGGGACTCTTGGGTCTTCTTGGAGCTTATAATAATAGAGGAATATTCAGAAGATGTCACTGAGTTGTAGTTGTGCCCTGTTTAGATGTACATACAAAATACAAGAATTATTATGTATACCACAGTTGGCTGGGTCCTGTTTCTCCACGAATTTGCGGACGTCCGCATATATAGTTATGGAGCTCCGCAAATATATATACGGATGTCCGCAAATATATACGGAGGTCTGTATTTGTATGCTTAAGTACCAAAAAGACATATAGGCCTATATTTGCGGAGCTCCATAAATATATATACGGACGTCCACAAATTTGTGGAGAAACAGCATCCAGGGAAAACGAAAGAAACTGCCTAGTTGAATGACACATACAAACCAACCACAAACCAGTCACTGGGTATAAGTCAAATGTTGATACGCGTGAGTAGCTGCATAAGTGTTATAAGCCTTGGACAATGGTAATTATCCTCGGCTGTTGCCTTGGACAATGCTGTCCTTGGCTTAAAACACTTATATACATACAGTTACTAACTTGAACCATATCTACTACCTAAAGCAGTATGTACATGTACACACAACAACTAATGTATTGACAGACGTACACTTCCATTAAACCCTCTCCCGTTAATATAAGGCCCAAAAAAAAGGTTTGTTTCAGGTCACCCGACCAACCCTATGTAAACAGGGTCGACCCTACTTTTCTTTTATGCAATTTTGAAGAAATTTTTATATTTTTACACTTTTTTGGGGTCAATTTTAGGTCTACAAAAATTTTGAAAAATAAATCCCATTTTCACACTTTTTGGGTCAATTTGAGGGTATGTAAAAAAAAAAGTTAAAAAAAGAAAAAACCCGACCTACCGACCCTACAGTTTCATCCCATGTTACCTGAAACAAACCTCTTTTTTTGGCCTAACTATAATATACAGAGTCATGTAGAAAGATGCCCCGGGCGGATCATCGTCATATTCATATGATTGGTTACATTTTAATCTTCAAGTTTCTTAATGAAATCATTTTCTTAAAAAGTTAACTACTCCAGTGTGGAGCACCTCGTCCGCATGACCGTTCAAATAGCTCCCTGAAATAATTATACTTTTCTCTAATGATGTAAATTTATACACCTATTCCGCCAGTGATATGACTGTTGCCTATAAATGTACAAATCGCTATAAATACCAAATGTAGACTCGGTATAAACTAAAGGGCAGATATTTTACAGTTGTTTCTTTATTTATAAAGAACATTAGGAAAGGCACCCAAAATATATATCCATTATAAATATGAGGTACTCTCCGTTTCACCATTTGCATCAGCTAAGAATTAAGGCACCTAAACACTTAGATTACTAATAGTATAGAAGTATATCTCCACCAAATGTATAACATCCAAAATGGGCAAGGAAATAGGTTTACCTATATCAGGCAACATGTAACATTTGTCTTATATTTTTATATGGATCTACCATACTGTCTTTACCTTAAATGTAATACTTGTATTTAAATGTACATTTATTGTCATTCTTTCATTCTTCATTATAATTATTATGTTCAAAACAATATTCATATTATGGACTTTTTTGGACTTGGAGAACAACACAGCCGACTGCTACTGATTAACACTTTCCACTTCTGTAGATTATTATTAAGGCAATAAAACTGTTTAACATCTAGATGTAGATATTTTTATGCAAATATGTTGTTGTTGCTGTTGTTTTTGTTGTTGTTGTTGTTGTTGTTTTTGTTGTTGTTGTTGTTGTTGTTGTTGTATATTTCAGTTTAATGATAGATGTCGTTTGGTGGTTAACACCGAGAGTAACATTCGGCAGTGACATTTGGTTAAAACCTGATATCTTAATTAAAATCAAAGCAATCATGCAAGCACCACCTAAAATACAGCTAGGGAAAGATGTCTCCAAGAAAACTAGATGGCGGTGTGTTTGACATGAGCTATCTCAAAATGTTGTTTATGCAGAACCTAATTTCCCATAACCGTTACCCATTAAAGCCGCTTTAATTCTAGTATTTTTCAAGATTTCTTAACATGATCTTCCAAAATATCCTCAACATTTATATTTTTTAAATCTGGAAAATTAGAGAAGATATCTGTAAATCCCCTGCCTGCAGGCTTAATTAACCCTTAGAAGACGGCATGATGCCTTAATGAATCTTGTCCTTGCTCATCATGATGCATGAATCCAGCCCTGTAGGATTGGCATGATGCATGAATGCAGCATGCCAACCCTGCAGGGTTGAGACACTCCCAATGGCTCTGCATGATACAGCAAAGCAGCACTGCAGAGTTATTTACCGAGGCTGTATTGCTGCATCACGATCATAATCTTTAGCAACATGCCGTCCTCAAAGGGTTAATATGTAATACTGAGTGCTGTTTAGTTGGTGCCCCAGTTGGTTTTGGCAGGAGCCTTCAAGTTGACGTAAACCGGGTTCTTGGCGTCTTCAATGACTCGGACACCGAGGTAGGACAGGAAGCCATCCGTGTTAAGGTTCAGGCCACTCGCCTAAAACAACAATAAATTAAAAATTAGTTTTTATTCTTTACATTATTTCATTCATTACCTAGGGCTTATATAGTTATTATGGATAAAAATGTAAAGGCACAGCTAGAGAATAGCACACGGGGCAGAGAAAGCTCATTGTTTGATCAGCGGGGATCTGTGAGGAGAACCTGGCACTTTCTTTATAGTTGTAAACTAAATTTTCTGGAGTAGATACATAGATAAATCAATTGATTATAAATCTATTCAATTGATCAAAGAAGTCATTCCTCACTGATTGGTCATTGTTGTGTCATTTGGCATGACTCAGTTTCATTAAATTACTGAGCATGACTTACCAGTGCAGAGTTTGAAAGCAGCATTCTCTTGCATTGGCGGATACAGGGGGGTGGCCCGACGGGCCTTGGCCCCCCCCCCCCCCAAAAAAAAGAGGAAAGTATTTTGTCCTAAAATGTCTGAGAATGCACCATTTCAAATCTAGACCATCGACATTTTCTTGGGGGCCATGCCCAGAAATTCCCTGTGTACGGCTGCTGCGCTTCGCTCGCTGGAAACTGACAGTTATTCCACATTGGCCAGGTTTGGGCCCCCCCCCCCTCTAGACAATCCTGGATCCGCCACTGTCTTGTGTGCAGGTCATTTTTCTAAGACTATATTTTAGTCTACCGTAAAACCTCGCGTATAAGCTGCAGCTAGTACGCAAATCAGATCGCTGGTGCGGCTTATAGGATCCACACAGAGTCCAGGTGCACCTTATACGCGAGTTTTTGCTCCTATAGTACAGTACTAAAGTCACCATAACCAGATCGCTGGTGCGGCTTATAGGATCGGCTCAAAGTCGGGGTGCGACTAATACGCGAGTTAGGCTTATACTCGAGGTTTTACGGTACTAAATGCATGAATGGTGGGAGAGAATTTTTTAAGGCCAGCAGAGTGTAGAAAATGAATCTTACCGTAAGCAGAGACTTATAAGACTCGGCTTCTTTCTTGTAGTCGTTTAGAATGGCTTCAGCTTCTGATTGTGCCCTAGGAGAAAAGACAAAATTATGCAATTGGTACAAATGCCAATATAGATAGTACTGTAAACGTACATATTTTTGCGTGTATACATTTTCGCGGATTTGATCAAATGTACCATTTCGCTGGGATTTAAATTCACGGATTTTGACATATGGTATACCTGCAACTATATAGGACAAATTTTCGCTCTGTACATATTTTTGCAGATTTTAAAATTCGCGAAAATATGTACAGCACGAAATAAAATACGCTTACAGTACCTAGTGGGCACATACTTAAACGCTTATTGAGTCCCTCATTTCCCCTGCAGTGCTTGATAAGCGCTTTAAAGTGCCCCTTGAGCTGAGCTGTGCATACTAGGTACTAGCACTTTAAGAATTATCTTCCCGAGGAGAAAATCTTGCTTCTTAAAACATAGATATCATAACTATGGAGGTAAAG
The DNA here is from genome assembly GCA_947462335.1 of Harmothoe impar. Classification (NCBI taxonomy): domain Eukaryota; kingdom Metazoa; phylum Annelida; class Polychaeta; order Phyllodocida; family Polynoidae; genus Harmothoe; species Harmothoe impar. Next base: position 12,725,323 of record OX381709.1, on the reverse strand, counting down.
GGAATTCAATGAATAGAGGTGATTAACTTCATAGGCCTTGGGAACATAAACAAATCTAGGAAAACCTGCTTGACTTTGATCAACAACTTAATTTTGTTCAGCTTATAAATCTTAAGTCCCTGTTACCCCCTGCGCTTATACAGGGACCTGCGCTTATATGAGTCCCTTTAAAGAGAGATTTTGGGTTTCAGAGGAGTCCTAGACCTGCGCTTAAATGAGACCTGCGCTTATTTGAGACAAAGGCTTATACGGGCCATTACGGTATTCATCTTACCATCGTGATATAGCACCCACTTACTTGTTGAGTATGACCCTGGAGTCTGACATGGCCTTGTCTATGATGATGCCGGCCTGTGTCTCGGCCTCCTTCTTCTTGGTCTCGGCGGTGGTCAGGCGCTGGGGGCGCTCGTTCTCTGCCACCACGATGTCCTCCCGAGCCTCCTCCTTAGAGCGCACAGCGTTCTCATACAGACGGGGCCGCTGGATGTTGTTCACCTGAAAGGTTTGGTTGTTTATTTCAGGGTAAATACGGCAGCCCTATTGACTTGACCAAGGAAGGCTGTATTTCACACCCACTGTTGAATAACCCAATCCCGTATTTCACGGCCTTCTTAACAATTAAAATTATTGATTTAAACACTGTAAAATAGGTTTTTTAGATCAATGAAGTGGAATTTTGACAAATATTGTTAATAATGACATGAAACAAACACAAAGGAGCATTCATATAGTTCCCCAATGAGAGTTATTTCAAGAGGCGAAGCCTCCTGAAATAACCCTCAGAATTATAGGCTATGGATGAGTTGATTAGTTGTTGTTTTTATATATAATATAATATCATAAAATAATGGGATGGTAGAGGGTGATTATGCAAGGGCTCGTTTATATTGAAATGCATTTACAGCATTGCTGGATATGGAAAGACATATGTGATACACATGTAGGAATATCTTGAGCCAATGAAAACATTGAAAACTGAACTGGAGTTTTGCGTATTTACCTGTAGGTCAGTGACGTCACATGACACTATGTCGTACTTCTCCACGAGCCGGGTGCGTACCTCCTCCTGGAAGGCGCCTCGCTCCGCCTGGAACTGGGAAGTGTTGAACCGACTGCACGCATCATGAAGCGCCGACTCACCTGAGGCACACACAGCATATATGGGTTAGATACTTTGGGGCATGGGGGCTGCCATATTGGGGCCATGTTGGATTTGGCAAAGGACTACATATATATATATATATATATATATATGGATAACATCCGATCTGCGGCTATCTCGCACTTTAGCACCGGGATACCCGTGCTTACGAACTCTTTTACCCTTTTACTGTAAAATTGGAATGTTTAGCTCATAAACGGAAGGTCTTATTTCGTTTGCATTTCCACCATTATTGGCTTTATATTTCACTGAATAAGGGGCATATTAGACTTATATACAGAAGGATATGCCCCTTATTCAGTGAAAAATAAACCCAATAAACAGAATAATGGCAAAAATGCCCAAAAATGGCTATTATATGAAGCCAGCCGGGGCCAAAGTGTGATGATATATAAGGAAATGAATAGAAATTTATTCAGGAAAAATTACAATGATTTACCCCTGCGGGGCTATAAAAAGGGCTCTTTTCTAAAGTCAGCCGGGGCCAAAGTGCGATGATATATAAGGGAATAAATGGAAACTTATTCAGGAAAAAAATGTAATGATTAACCCCTGCGGGGCCAGCTCCTTTTCATAGGAAAAAACGGACTCAAAATGGCCTCATTTTATTGCTTCAAGATCCGTGTTTTCAATCCGGTGCTAAAGTGCGATATGGCCCGATCTGCCACTTCTAACATTATGGCAATTGAAGGCCCCCCACCCTCTATTTTAGCCATCCCTCTATTATCTCTTATGCCCAATAATATGACAATCTTATATATGGCAATTCAGGTTACCCAAAAACAGTTCTGGTTAAAATTTGCATGACATTCCCTGACTTTCTCTAACACGAAATGACCCTTTTCTATGACTATATCTGCTGTACACTACGATAAAGGGTATTGTGAATTGTTTTCTCTGTACCCAGAGGCTACAGGGTAGAAGTTGATCGTTTGGCTCTGTGTTTTTTGTTAAAACGAATATAGGATAATAATAATGAATAATAGATATAGCTCGTGCCTACCTATAGAACTCAAAACCTGTTTGAAGCCATCATGGTCCTTGAACTGCATCACGACCTCGTAGAGGGTGCTGGGTCGCACTCGGTACTGGTAACTGATGGACAACACGATCTCCACACCATCACGGTTAAGGCACTGTAATAGAAGGATTATAGACATTTTACCCTTTTTACAGAAAATGATTTATATAATTCTACACATTTGTATGGGAAATAAATGATAAAGGAATTCACATCTAATTTGTGAAAATAATAAATTGGAAAATAAAATAGAGATAGAGTTTTAGTCACAGAAGAAAATTGTACAAAATATAGATTTATAAGTAAAATTATTGTATGGAGAAATAATAACTTGAGAAATTTAGACTTGGATATTAATCAAAATTTAGGTCGACACAATTTCCAACTGATCATGATTAAGGCACTGTGTAGACACATCAGGATAATACAGGTCAACACAATCTCAAGATTTTTTTCTGACCTTCCTTCAAGCTGTGACATCTTTCACTGAACAGTGATAATTTTTTTGGCCCCCCCCCCCCCCACTTTTCTAGAGGGCTTGACTTTTCATTTTTTACCTTTAAGTAGGGGTATTCCATGGTCCTGAAGACTGATGGAAACTTGACAAAGTTGAAGCCGGGCGGCCCGTTGTGTAGCCCCTCATACATGGGCGTCTTACCCAGACCTTTACTGATGCTGTTGTACTTCAGGCCAACTGTAAGGGGATAAAATTAACAATCCATTAATAAAATATACAATGCATTAATAGCAATTTTTATTGAAGGTGTCCCACTACATCCTTGTCTGAGCATCAGCTTATGCCTCCTCCCCTTCCCCATCCTTATCTGTACACCAACAAATATGCTCTAACCATAATCCCTGATATCCTTCATTTTTCACTCTAAGCCACCCCAAGACCTGTTGAACACTATGACTGTGCAATGATAATATTATGTAATATGTTAATATCACAACTTGAATAGTAATTTGATTCCAGCGCAGATTACAAAAAGTCAGCATAGACTTTTTAAAGGGGATAGCTCATCCGAGAAGAATATTGATATCAATTCTTCAAGGGCCACATAGTGCAGTATGTCCTTTATCAGCATGATACATACATGCATCATAACGACACCATTAAAGCAATAGCTTAGTTGGTGCACCTTTTCAAAATTACAAAATACATAATATTATGTAGAACAAACCTTCATCAGAGTTGAGTTTTTCGAGTGACATGGCGACGAGACTGATGATGCCGACGCCGATGACAGCCACCACTATGAGGATACAGATGCAGATTTTTCCTCCGTTATCCCCCATTGTTTATGTCTGCAATAAACAAATCATCAAAATTATTCAAGTCATGCCAAATAAATGATTGCCTTATATTTCAGTTGGAGTAGAACTACTGTTCACATATTTTATCTCACGCTGTATATATTTTCAAGAATTTAGCAGAAATGAAGATCCGGGATTTTATTGTTTTACTACAAGATTGTTTTTTTCTAAGCAAATTCACAAAAATGTACACATGCAGAACATGTATATTTGAAGTATATGATATAGGGAGGGCATTGGTATATATATATATATATATATATATATATATATATATATATATATATATATATATATATATATATATATATATATATATATATATATACACAGGAAGGCGTTTCACCGTATGTTGATATAAAATATAAGATACGGCCGAAAGATGCGGTCAAGATGCGGACAAAATATCACCAAAGCAAATTTTCCGTTTCTTTTGACCCTCCGCATACCCTCCGTATCTTTTTTTATCAAATTCCAACATACACCCCTGCTATGCCGTATGTAGCAGTCAACATGCGGCCCTCCGTATGTTCACCTCCGTATGTTCTTCTTCTGACCCGCCGCATTTGAATTTGGCGCCATCGACCAGGCTACATCGGGGGGAATACCCGGGGATTCCGTATCTGACGTCATACACACGTGACTTGTGGGCGCCGCCATTTGCAATTTCTCAATAGTAAACACCGAGTCGGGCAAGCGTGCGGAAAGCGATTGTAAGCCACAACAACCACCAAACAACATGGGGAGAGTCAACAAAAGGGTAAGTAGCACATGTCCTTCCTGTCCCATTACATGCATCAGATAACATAGATTCCAGCAATGTACTTTGTTGTGAGTGTTATTCTGATTTTAATACATGAACATCGGTGCCAAAGTAGCCGGTCCGTTTTCCCGCTTTACGTGAAAGCAACTCAGATACTACCGGTACTGCTTGTATACACCCCTTACAACTGTATTATGCCAAAATATATCGCTTATTTCGATACTACTGTCCCCCTTTGTGTGATACACCATACAACATACCTTACATAGCATTTTCAATGAATTCAGGAAGATGATAGTACCTCAGAGGAGGAGGTCAGTGACAGCCAACCCCCCACTACCCAAAATCAAGCCGAATCAAAAAAAACAAGATCTTTCAAGGGCCTTTTAGGCAATCTGGATGCGCTCAGCCTGCTGCTGGGCACAAACAGAAAATTAACGGGCCAGCCTGCTTTCCCTATATTTCATGTATGTATTATGGCAATGTGAAAAAAAGCACTACACTTATTCTCCAGTTCCATGCTATGTTCATATATCAGTCCGTTCTAAAAATTATTTTACATTATTATCATTCAAATACAACTGTGTCACGGGGTATATGTAATGTTTTGCAGCCCCCCCCCAACAAGGAAGATCCGGAGTTTCAGTCATCAGAGGAAGAGGAAGAGATCAGTCCGACCGACTTCGAGGGAGATGGGGGCGACCAAGCCATATCCTATATCTTGGCTCTCATCAAAAGGAACCGGGAAAAGAATGCTCGTGGAAAGGGGAAGGCCCCCTCCAGCGAACACCCGTCCAATGGTGGGCCTCATACCACACAGACCAAGAAAAGGAAGAGAGAGAGTGATGACCCCACCTACATACCTCCTGCACCAGCAACTGTACCACAGGTAAACATGGAGCAGCCCTCAACCCCCACCCCCAAACGTGGTAGGGGGGGTAAGGGACGTGGGAAAGGGCGTGGAAAAACTGTTGCCAACGATTCAGTGGCATCCGGCTCTGCTGTAAATACCTCAAAGGCAGCTCGGGCCAAAAGTGAGCACTGGAGACCGGACGAACTTGAAGCGCTCATAAAGGGGGCGAACCACCTTAAGCCCGTCTTGAAGGGACGGTTTAAGCATGCCAGCGATGGGGTAGCACTGAAGAAGCTGGCATGGGGCGAGCTAGTTGGTGAGTATATTTAAAACATTATTCACATTCCTTTCATATGCACCCCAGCAAAGTGAGCAGTATACCGTATCATTTGATGTGAATCACTTTATTATGACATGCACCCCAGCTGTTTTACCTGTATACCGTATCATTTTGATTTTGTTCTATCTCTGTCATGTGTGTACCCTTACCATATTTAGCATAAAGTAAATCCTTTATCCCTGTTAAACGTCACAGTATACTACATGCTATATAAAGGACAGAACAATACATCTACATTTCATTATATTCTCCTCCTTCTGCCAGACTATGTGGCAGCGAACGGTGGGCGCGACCGAGATGTTACAAAGTGTCAAAACAAGCTGAAATACTTCGTGCAGGAGAGCAAGAGGAAGGTACGCATACACGTGTGGTTCTTGAAAAGTCACACTTTTTTTTTTGTTTTTATTTTACCACAGGTATTAAAACATATATGAATATAGGATGCCAAAAAATATGCCTTTGTCTAAAATATCCAGTCCCATTATGACCTGTGTTACCTAGCTTCTTACCACACCTTGCTCTAGGTCATTGTAATCTTATTTATATTTTTTTCTATAGCGTCAACTGATAGATATGAAATACAAGACGGGCAGTGGACAGAGGGACGAGAAAGACCAGCTAAATGAACTGGAGCAGGCCGCATGCGATTATGCGGGGAAAGAAGTAATCCTAGGTGAGCATTCAGCCAAAGCGCATGATATATCTCCTTACTGTATACTCCACCTCAAGTGCCCATATTTAATTTCCTTCCTTTGTACTGCGTATCATTTGAATTGAAGCAATGCCACATGCCATATGTATAACACATAGTACAGGTGAAAACAATACATTTTTAATTCAATCTTTTATTTTACTGTGCTATAGGGATCGAAGGAATGCAGCCTCCCAGTATAAAAGGGGGCGGGCGGCCCCGGTTCGTTTCCTGTTACGATCCCGACCGAGCATCAAAGACTGACTATGCCGGCATGGGTCTGCCCTCTTCCGCACTAGCTGCTATAGCTGATGGGGACATGCTTAAAGACGACGAGGGTGAGATATGTTTGAATCTTTTTACCCAAAAATAATATACCCCACATACATATGTGGATATATATTCCCTTTTTCTTGTTTTACCTGTGTGCTGAAAATAACTCTAAATACATTGACATTATATATGATTGTAAAATTCTTTTTGTCTGCAGTATTTTATCCTATTTTTGATTCTGGATTTATGACTGTGGAATATATTGTTTTTTTATTTAATATACGGTAATAATATGGGTTACAGACACAGCAGAGATGTACCTACCTTCCCTTGACATATACCATATAGTACATGTACATGATGCAGCTAATTCTATTTAACTTACAACATATACCAAGTCAAAACTTATGGTGTATTACATGTATTTTTCTATCCACAGAGGAAGACACGGCCGCTGGGGAGGAAAGTGGAGAGGAGGAGTACAACGAGGTTCCAGATCCACCGCCCGCTGCCCTGCAAGCTGAGCCGGATGACGTGTCCACTACAGAAGCATGTGACGCCATGTTCGGGGATATCAACCGGTCTCCTATTCAACGTATTTCCCGCAGAGATATGTTAGATTTAGTCGCCAGAATAAATGCCAAAACAGCCGATCCGGAAGGCCAATGCAGCAAAAAGAAAAAAGTATCCAAAACTGAATCCCTTCTTATGTCCTCCGGAAGAAGTAGCGGAGAGTCGCAATTGGCTATGGCACTCAAGACACTGAAGTTGAAAGTTTTGCCTCCAAAAACAAATCAGGCAGAGCCTGCAGTGCTTCCCAAACCTGCGGATAAACCTACTCCAAAACCTCCCTCTAAACCTTCTGCTGCTGATACTGCTCACCGTACTGCTCACCCTGGTCCAAGCATGCAGAAAAAACCTGAACGTGTTCGGGGGAGGAGACCATCTTTCTCTTCCATTTTGAACGAGGAGGAGATTGACTTAACTTCTCAACACTCTTCTCCGGGTCCCGTTTCACATGTGGACACGGATGACGCCAACAAGAAGCATTACTCGGAGGAGGAGGTAGCCGAGCTGATACATTTGGCGCTGAAAGGGAAGTTTGAAACCAGTTCCCCTAAACATAAACCCCCCCCTGCAGAGCCTGTTCTACCAGATCCCATAGAAACAGAGGAAGAAGAAATAGAACCTGATTTTGTACCAATGAAAACCCCACATCACACTCCTGCCTTGTCCCATATACAACGCACCGCATCTGCTAACCGGAAAGCCCTATTCAAATCTTTTACGGAGGAAAAAGCACAGGAGGATTTCAGTGAAGCTATAAGAAAAGAAATGGAAAAAGTCACATTGGCTTTCAGAGATAACCTGAAGACAATGGCGGATGACCAGGCCAACTGCCAGCAGGATATGGCCAGGTGTAACCGGGAAATGAAAGACAGCACCAGAACTGTCGTGATAGCTGTATCTGACAATGCGAAGCAAATCGCTGAGGCGATGAAGAAACAACAAGAGCAGCTAGATACCTGGACAGCAGAGTCAGCTGCCAACACTGCGCAGAACAACGAGGAATTTATTGCCATTACAGACAAACTGTCTGATCATGTTCTTGGCAAACAGGCCGCAATGGTGCAACAACTGAATTTAGTCAGAGGTGCTATTACCAATACGGGTGTCCGTGTTGCGAAAGCAGAGGAAACTATGATGTCAGGCGTAGTGGGTATGGTGGACAGTCTGACCACTCTAGCCAACAGCATTAAGGACTTGATGACGGATGTACAGAGCGTGGCAGAGATGCATAAAAAGGAGAGCGAGAGAGCCAACTCTGCTCTTGCTTTGTTGACTAGGAACTTTGAGATCCTCGCGGTGGCACAGGGGAAGCTAAACCGGGCACATGTAGTGAATTCTGTTATTTCATGTAAGTATGACATATGTTGGTCCTTCGGGAAACAAGCTACCTGCTCCTTTACTTACCATATGTTATCCACCTCACTATATGTATGCTCTGGTTTTTATGTACTGCAGAAATCAAAACATTGTGAGGATATTATAAAATGATTTTATCCGTTTATATGTTTCAAGTACAACTCTAAATACAGAAATATGTGATCGAACAATGTTTTATTATTTTTCACTGGTAATTAAATGTATATGTGTAATTCTTTTCTCAGTGAACAAGAGCAGCGTGGAGGAACCGGAGGAGGAGGATCAGAACAGAAACCCGTTACCGTCTACTTCAAACATCACAGCCAGTTTGACGCATCCCGAGCCACCCAAACAGGGAGAGGAGGCGAATTACCTGTGTTCCCCCAAGCCCCAGCTTCATCCAACAAAATGTGTGGTTAACGCTCATGGTAAGCACGCTATATACCATATCTTTATTTTCATATTCTTTCTTCCATATGAAAGTATGTATCGACGGTACCGTAAAATGCACAAAATATGTATCACACGTACACATGTATCAACACTGTATAAGTTAATACCATATCTTTTTTCCCTTTATATGTTTACACACATATCTGTATGCTAGCAACAAGGGAGAAAATCACAACATTCTTTTCAATTGTATCTCTCTATAGCCAATCTCTTGAAAGAAGATTGTACTTGTAACAACCGGTCCCACAGTGTATTATACAACAATTTGTTTTCCCCCTTGACATATATATCAACAATTGTATGTGAATAAAAAGAGCCAGAATATATTACAGTGTAAAATTTAATGCATGCTTAAATTACATTGACTTAAATTTTTTTCCTTTCTTTATAGTCATACAGACGGAGGACGTCAATTCCGACAGTGGACTGCCACACTACCAGGTCCTGAACAAGGATGAGGTAGTGCTGATCCAGGAAGTAGCAGACGACGTGGAGCAGAACATGGAACCGGCAGTAACCGACGAAGAACACGTGCAAATGGTTCTAGGTTTAGCATCGGCGGAGGAGAGCGAGAGTGAAGTGACAACACTACCCAAAAGATCCACGCGAGTGAAAACCAGGAAAAATCCAAAATGAAAAGCAGCCGGACTGGGTTGAACTGTATATATTTTAACACAAGGGGGTTGCATGTCATAATACTCCACGGCGCTGTTATACACCGAAATATATTTCACGTTATATTTGTTGGTACAGAATTCATGTATATCAGGTAGTTCATGTTGAAACATAAGTTGACTGCTTGTCGCAGAATTCATGTATATTAGGTAGTTCATGTTGTAAGATATGTTCACTGCTTGTCGCGTTTGACAGCCTCCGGGTTGAAGTACCTGCTGATGTACTCTTTACGCATGTTATTGAAGGGGACGCGTTCTCCCGCTGCCACATTCACGGGTTGCTCCACAGGTGCTTTGTAGCCGACGAAGGAATCCTTGGCGTAGAAGTCCTTCTTGATTGGGAGTCCGGCAATTCTAGCACAGTTGTTCAGTGCTACACATGCCTCTATGATGCGCCCAGCTCGTACGGGTTCGTGGAAGAGATATCCTCCACTTGTATCGAGACACCTACCGAAACAGATACATTTTAATGTTACATAGTATTAGGGTTTTATATTGTGAGACATATCAGGTATGGTGCTATTTAATTGTATTTTAACATGTCTCTTTTAGTGTTAGGTATATATCAGAAGGATCATGGCAGAATGTACAGAGGTACATGTGTTATATGAATGATTACTGGACAGGCTGTTTTGATGTACACATTTGTACAGTGTCATAGTATTATGTGTATCATTAAGAGGAGATAATTTTGGGCATTGTGTTATGTGGTACTACCCTAGCCAGGTATGGAGTATTTTTTGATATGATATGCAACATGTAATGTGATATTACCTCCAACGCTGCTTTACGTTTCCGATCACTCGCTCCACCAAAGATCTGGTCTTACGGTGCCATTTGTTGTAGGCCACATCGTCTGCAGTGTACTCTACTTTGGTCAGAGTAAGCAGGTAGTCTGTCAATACGTATCTGTAGTAGAACAAAGTGTGTGATATATTTCTGTATGATATGGACAAATGAGTGAGAGAAACAACATGTATATTTTTGATAAAAGTTTTTGTCTTAGGACAAAGTATTACTGTGCTATGCCAAACTCAGGTCATACAAAATATATATTTATTTTTTGGTTCTTAGTTGTACTGTAAGGAATAACTATTAATCTGCTATGCCAAAGTCAGGGCACAGGAAAATTAAATTATTTTACTTACCCAGAATCTCCCAAAAGGAAGAACCCTTTAAAGTCATTCCTCTCCCCCAGGAACTTGATTTCACTTCCGTTCATAATGTAAATGTCATTCTGGGAGCCTGGGTATGACGCGTCCACATGACGTACGATCCCGTCCAGATCACATATGATCTGCAAAATATAACATTCCATTTTTGGGTTACATGTGTGTGAAATATTTTTATTTTTACCCGTTCAAAGGTACATATAGAATCTAAGTCAACTGTTATATAGCGATAAGATTGTGCTCTACTATTTTTTCAAATAGGGACAACATATGTAATGCATGCAAAGTTTCATGTTTTTTGTGTACTTTGATTTTACTCACCATGGCGTTTATACTATAATAGCCTTTGTAGCAGTAGTATTGGTTTTCGTCACGGGTATAACCCCGAGGGCAGGCTATTGGTATGTGAGTACCGTCAACTAGTCCAAACAGTTTGGGTTTCTTCATTTTCTTGTACCAACGATACGCCAGGTTAGCTTTGTCATTCGTGCTGTCTGGCCAGCTGACATATCGGGCAAGGTTGTAATGAAAGAAGTCAGAAACTGACTTGACTGCTCTGCATACGGTACTGCGGGACACACCGTGCACATCCGCTATGTCGGTGTAGTTTGACCCCGTAGCAAAGTAGCGTATAGCTACACAGAACTGTTTTAAAATAAAAAATCATTTTGTTACACTTTAATTACTGCCTTGTTTTATTTCATTTGGGATAGTAGAATACATTCAGTCATATCACATATGAAGGGAACATGAGTCATGTATATGGAAAAAGCATAACAGTATAGATAGCATATTATGAGTGCAGGGCAGAAGCCAAAATCAAACTTAATATAAATGGAGAAAAAAATAACAACATAGGAAGAAGGGAACACATATAGCCATAGTGGGGTGTAGGGGTGGTACATACCTTTATCCTATGTGGTACAGCATGTTTGCCCCGTAACAACTTGTCCTCTAGGCTGTCCACATAGTCTTTTATCAGGCATTTGGTGATTGCCTTCGTAAGGCGGTATCGCTGAAGGAATTTCTTCTCCCCATACTTGATGAAGGGATCCACCCGCTGGTAATACTCTCTTTGAGTCTGAAGCACATACCCTATCCTGGGACCCATCTTGGCTCTATCCAAATAGTGCGCCAAAATATATCGGGGTCAAGGGTCAAGGGTCAACTGCCAAGGTGAAGGTCGCTGAATTTGGCCAATACATATAGTGCAGAATTGACATACGGCCGACTATACACACATACGGCCCTAAAAAACAGGGTATATGTGCATTATTTGACATAGCACCCCCCCCCCCTACCCCTCCGTATATCTTGTAGTAAATACGCCAAAGATGCGGAATTTTTGTGCTCCGTATGTTGAGCTGAAACGCAATTATCGCTGTATGTGAATACGGAGGGCCGTATGTACATACGGCCTCCGTATGTTTTTCCGTAAGATGCGGACATGTTGAGCTGAAACGCAAAAATGAACTGAAACGCAAAAAAACGACATACGGACCCTCCGTATGATACGGTGAAACGGCTTCCAGGGCACAGTCACCCCTGTACTGCTGTGTGTGACATTGTATGGCATTGTGTGACATTGAATGGCATTGTGTAATATGTACCAGTTATTGATGACCATGGCAGGAGCATTGACCCATTATTGTCGTCGGCATACAGAGCTGGGAGAACAAAATAAACTGTCTGTCTGTATAGCATGTAACCCAATCACTAGTTGTACAAGTTAAAGCTTGACCGTCATGGTTGAAGTGAGGCCAAAAGCACTTTTGGATATAGTTCATTTTTCATTCACAAGAGGGCTCTTAAGGGCTGGGCCCAAGCTCAGCTCTTACAGGCACAATATGTTGTAGCTGGACAATGCTCATGGGCCCCTGTCCAAACACTGCATCCCTCTGGTGGAACTGTTATTCTAGTCCACGTATGGAAAATGCTAAACTTATTCCCTGACGGCCCAGCTTTAAATATATACCAGCCGCAGCATCAGTACTCATTATATTGGGCACAGTTACAGCTGAGCACACTCATCGTTGACTCGTGATCAGCCTTGACTGTCACCAATATAATGACTACAGGGCTGTCCCTGTTCTAAATATACTAATGTATGATAAGGTATAATCTACCTGATATATACTTTACAGTACTATTAATACAATAGAGTCATATCAAATCCTTCCCTGACTTTAGCTATTGTATGATAACTTACAGTGTAAATATGAAGATTTTCTCAGCCAATAAATAGATCAAATACAAATACATGTCTACCTTGTCTATAATATGTGCTGAGAGTGTGGGCTCCTGTGTATGCAGTATAATAGAGTACAGGCACTATTATAGTGAGTACAGAGGGGGACATGCACCACCTCACATACCTACATCCGTGTGTAAAAGGTACATCTAGGTATACTATATATCTTACTAGGTGGCATGCATCTGCTGTCCCAGTCTTAGTGATCAACCATACCAATGCTATACAATATCTATTAATTTTTCCATACAAATAATACAAAAACAGTACCCATGGCAAGGGGGTGATCTCCTGGTGGGGGGGGGGGCAGATCCTGGTATGCTGATTTAGATGCTCTTGACCTCTTTAAAGTGGCATAATCGCCGAGCGTTTCCCACTCATAGTTCTAGTACTGTTCTAGTCTACTATGTGGTTAAGTGCGAGTGGTGAGAATGCTCCTTTACCAAACCTATGAGAACCCAATCTTCCTTTCTATAATATGTGTCTTAGAGATAAAATCCCCTACCCCCACCCCGCCCCAAATTGAATACAGATTCAGGCCCCCTAAAAGGATTATAGATGGATCCTTGAATACTCTAGAATCTATTGGGCCAAAAAGAAAAAAAAGGTGTGTTTCAGGTTACATAGTCTGAAAATCTAGGTAGGGTAGGTCGGATTTTTTTTTTTTAATTTTTTTTTTTTCACTTTGGCCTGAAAAGTACCCAAAACTGACTGGCAAACTTCAGCGCTGACTCGTCGACAACGGCATTGACTCGTATACTATCAAATTGACTCTGAAATAGCCCAAAAAATTACTCAAATTTTTTCTTTTTTTCAAAATTGGATAAAATTTCTAGGGTCGGCCCTGTTTTGTTAGGTAGGGTCGGGTAACCTGAAACACACCTTCTTTTTTTTGGCCTTGGCGAAAGAAATTGGGGGGTACCCATGCTATCTCGCATTGCCTCGTCATATGCAGCAATGCAACCCCAGTGAGAACCGAAATTCATGTAGTAGTTTATCAACCTCGTAGTGTCATCATGACATCACTGTATATCATGCATGTGCACAGATCTAGTAGCGAGTAACTCCCAGGGAGTAACTCACCAGTGCTGCATTCAAAATCATGCTGGCCCCATGGGGTTGAGACACTCCCAAATGTTCGGCATGATGCACAGATACAGACCTGGGGAGTTATCATGACAACAAATGTCGCCTTTTAGCGACATGCTGTTGGTAATGGGTTAGTGGTTAATAGTTTTACACTATGTGTAGAACAGACTATAGAAGGGTCTGTACATGCATGTCCCTATAAACATATCACCATACCACAGCCACTGTTTCCGGCACCTTACATGACAGTCCTACATATATGGTGACCTTATGGTGTACATGAACAGTGGAATGTGCTATTGTTCTACAGTGGAAAATATGCTATTTTGGGATTCATTATTTACAGATTATTCTGATAACCGCACTCTCAGACATCACACGTTTGCAGTGCTCTGAAAATGTATGGCAGTCAGACGACCCTACCACATAGATAATCTAAATACCCCGGCCCTTACTCTGTAGTGGCTATCCCAGGTTGGTCATATATGTAGGGACATTGGTCAGGTATGACCAAGTGTTATTCACGAATGACTGGGGCAAAAACAACATATGACTAATGCCTAGTATACTCATAAGGAGTTCTAAAATGGAAAGACTAAGGTGAGTTGGTCATACTGGCCAACCTGACAATATTAAAGCAGCACTGAGTTAACTCTGCATGAAAATGATGCTGTGGATTCAGAACTCCTTTCACTAACTTAGGTCGGGGGTCCAAAAATGACTAACTGGGTTAGGAATTAGTGACTGAGAGATTGGCCGTATAGGGAGTCTAAATTTATCAGAGAGAGACATTCCTACATAATGGTGACCTTACGAAACAGGACGCAGCCATGCGGCATGTATCCCCTTAGTGACTGATGTACAACTGAGTTACTCTCCCATCTCAAATGATGGACTGCCTGGGAATATTAGATAATGCATTGCAGGTAATTTGTAGGGTAATTTGTAGGGCAATGGAGATGAGCCATTAGGGCATTAGGGCTACTTTTACGCATCATCATCATGACGACAAAAAGGGCTACAATTTCGTTATAACGTAGCCCTGTTGCCTGGCACTGTCGATAATAACAATAACCTTTTCCAGGATCTTGCAGAAACATACCTTCATTTAAAGCGGCATAATCACCGTGCGGGCACAAAATTCAGTGCAACGTTGAATCAACTTTGATTCAAGGTTGAGTGGACATTAACAGCAATCTAAGGGAGTGTTCATTTATTAATTACAGGGAGGGGTAGTGAAATTCCGCCGGGAGGTGCAAAAATTTTTTCGCCCACCCCCTTTGAATTATAGTAATGCGCAGGTTTCTTTTGCTAAAAAGGGGCTCAATTTTTTACGCCCCCCATCAATAGGGGTCAGAATCTTTTACGACCCCCCCCCCTCAGGAGGGGTCGAATATCTTTACGCCCCCCCCCAAAACCCACCCACCCCCTGTAACTAATAAATGAACACTCCCTAACTACCCTAACAATGTTGATGCAATGTTCTGTGCCCACTGTAACATACCAGTGGCTGCTGCGGAAGTGATCAATAACTGGTGCCTGTTATCTAATGTCACATCACACGCCGCGGTACAGGGACGAATCAGGCCTATATGTATATATATATACATATATATATATATACATATATATATATATATATATATATATATATATATATATATATATATATACATACATATATATATATATACATATATATAATTTATATATATATATGGCCGGAGCATATATATATATATATATAAAATATATGTATATATAGGCCTATATATGTATATATATATACATATATATATATATATATATATATATATATATATATATATATATATATATATATATATATATATATATGGGCTAGTGGTAATAATTACGGTCAATGAAGGGGTATCAACACTAACCAGATACACACAACAACAGAGCCTGATACAGGGTGCCACCATAATGATGGTGATATGATTAGCACACACACACATGAGGATTGCGGTGATAATGAGTACCCAGTCCACCAAGCCCATTCTTGATCACAACATTCAGTTCTTCCCCCAAAGGGTCCAAAATATATACATGTATAGGGCAAAAAAAAGATGACCTGATTATACATTTATTTCTTAGTTCTTCTTAGTCATTATTGGAGTCTGTGGTATGGTACTCACAGAGAAGAAACAGCATCAAAAGCGAGTCCAGGTTGCAGTACACGCAAATGACACCAGAATGACTCCCCTGTTTAAGGGAGTCCAGGTCGCCTTTAGTCGCTGACCTAAGAGAGTCATCTGGGGGAGTCATATGACCCAGAGAGCTATATGACTCCCCCAGGTGACTCTCTTAGGCCAGTCAGGGAGTCACCTAGGCTTCCTTAGGCACCCTGGGCTCGCCTAGAGAGGGGAGTCATTCTGGAGGCAACCTGGACTCCCTTTTGATGCTGTTATTTTTCTCTGTGTAGGTGTGGTCACACAGGTAGTAGAGAGGACACCTCACCTGTCATCCTGTCTACCTGAATCACTAATTAAGGGTTAGGGAGTGGTCTTTTTTTTTAACAACAGGGGCGGGGGGGTGGTGCATTTGGGGATGGGGCCAAAATAATTTGGACCCCTTAAAGGGGGGGGGGGCAACAAAATTACACCCCTTTTTAGCCAAAAATCCAGCGCATTACTATAGCTTAAAGGGATCGGCCACGCTCAATTTCAACTTGTCTGGGGGGGGGGGGGGGGGGGGCGGCCTGCTCACATGAAAATCCACCGCCCCCCCTCCCCCTGTTGTTAAAAGATAACCACTCCCTTAGTCTGGTACACACACCTGTTATTACACACTGCCAAACAAGTATACTGATATATACCTACAGTCTTATATGGGGGTGGACCCCTAAAATAAACATGGTGACATGGCCTTTTCTTAAAATCGACAGGCGACATGGGGCTTAATGACAAATGACAGGAGAAATACCAAGATACTGACAAATGACATGAGCATTTCTTAAAATCGACAGGCAACATGGGGACCCCCCATCTAGACTGCCTCTCATGTTTAATCACAACTTGCGTATAAGCCACACCTCTAATAACTTCAGAGAACCACATGATTTAATGTGCTTCATTACATGCATTATGCGCAGTGTTGCCGAAAACTTTTTATGCACACAAGCTAATGTGGCCTGTGTAGCAGGATCTTTCTCTTACACAGGCCATCTGTCGTCTACACAGGCCAGATGAAACTCGTGGGTATGCATTGATGTCATATAGGGGAATCTCATAGTAGGGTAGGTTCACCCTAAGTCAAACTCATACCTTGAGTCAACCACTTTTCACATGAAATTACAAGTTCCGTATGCATCTGGTGACAATAAACTCCCACTGATTCAAGAATGGAAGTGTTTTCCAAATATAAACTGCACATTGCATCCGCATCATCACTCTTTTTCATACTGTAAAATCAGTCAGAAGTACCCCTGTTTGACCTGTTTTGACAAACAGAGAATGAAAATCTCTCCACTGTTGATGCTCTTTGGTAGGCAATTTGCACTATTTGTCTCTTACATACATAGTGTCGATCGGTTTTGTGAGCTGGATATGTATCTAAATTACACAAATCATGACTTTATTGAGCAAAATTAATTTCCTAAATTATATTTAGGACTGATTTCGTAAGGTATACCCATTTCACCTTAAGTCAGCCATGAATTCACCCTAAGTCAGCCACCTCATACCCTAAGTCAACCATGGGATTTTCTTCTCTGGAATCCCCCCTGGAATTCTCTCACCCTGGATTTTTGTCTAAGAACTCTCCCCATACCCTTGTGAATACCTCCTCCTCCCAGAATATCCTCTTCTACTAGAGGGTTAAGGATAGCAGGCCTACTTGTGTAATGTATAGAGGGCTAGGGTGAAATGCAAAAAGATGGGGGAAAAGGGGGTGAGGGGGCAGAGCTCCCAATATATTCAATAGAACTCTGTACTGCATGTCTATACTGTTATATTTAGTCTTCATTGCTCATATAAGAAATATTTACTTGTATTGATAGCTCATAATGCAGTTGTATTCACCTGAGGTACAGTACTGACTTTGTCTTGATTGTTCCATATTCGATAAATTGTTTTCTCCTCTATTGTTAGTTTAACATATTGATATATGATGCATGCAATCATGTCAGCCAATCCAATCAGGAAATTATTGGTTTATTTCACATATTTCTGGTGGTTTTAATATGGCTGACTCAAGGTGCATTTTGGCTGACTTAGGGTGAAAAGGGGCAATTCTGACTACTCTGATGAATCATGGAATTAAATACTGTAAACTGATATATGGCATTGTAAGACATCATGAATGTTATTCCCCAGAGCAATACCTAAAGTTTGGTTCAATTCTGAAGGATATGCACAAAAAACTCTAGGAGCAATTAGACCTGAAAGGCAGCTCATGAAAAAACACGGATCAGACCGGTTGAAAGTGGTGAACCTACCCTAACCTATATTGGTAAATACACTACGGCACATCAGGTTGCTGCTTGAGGTGGCCGCCAGCCACCTCTGCCCCATGGCAGAGGTGGCTGTAATTGGTACCACATGATGTGGTCAGATAAATCTCTGGACTCCAGAGAAGGGGCAACTTCAGAGAGATAATGAGATTACTGCCTGTATATATTATGGACTGGACTATGGTGTTGATGTATTGATATTTCTTAAAATCCAATATTGTATTGAAAGAAATTGGTATCTCCTTGACTTCAGCTTTCCAACAGTGAAAGAATTTTTTCAAATATTCCTATTAGAAGCTGAGTTAGGTAAATCATAACCATATAAATAATATGTCATTTTTACCTTATTTAATTTTACATACACATAAACATATTGAGATCCTATATGTGAAGTTTCCCTCATGATGTTCAAAATTGTAGCAGAAACAAAGATTGAGCGTGTGAGTGGCCTCACAGATGACTCAGGGTAAGCTGAATCTGTAGCTTATCATGTACTTAGATATAGTACTCCCTTATAATCATTCATTGGTCCATTCTGGCATCAAAAACGAATTCCTTGTTAAAAAGTACCCTAGGCCACACCAAAAAGAAAAGTTGGTCAATGGATTTCACTTTTCAAAAAATGGTGCGAGCGAGCGAAATTCTTTTTTTTTTTTTTAAGAATTTTTTTTTGTCAATGGATTTTGTTGGTGTAAATGTGGAGCGAGCGACAATTTTTTTTTTTTTTACATAGCATCTGACAAAAATCCTTTAACATAATAATTCATTGGTTGATATGGGGGAATTACTGGAAGAAAATTTTGAAAAAAAAAAAAAAATTCTCAATTTTGAAAAAAAATGAGGCGAGCGAAATCCATTGACAATATTTTTTTTTTGGTCTGGCCCTAAAGTCATGTGTCATACATGTATGTTATTCCATTTCAGGCCAGCAGGTGGGTGTGGGTGAGCAGGTGGGTGTGGGAGAGCAGGTGGGTGTGGGTGTACAGGTGGGTGTGGGCGATGGTTGCAGGCTGCGGGCATGCACCGCCTTCTGTCCCTATCAAAAAGCCAGTCGATCGGACGATAAATGGCGACGATATGGGTGGTACAGTTTTGAACTGCTCTGGACGCTCCTTTTATCCTGACGCTGTTGCTGGCAACTCTCGTGTTGTCTCGAGCATTTCTCGGAGTGCACGAGAAGTCGCAGTGGCGCCACCCTTTGGAGGATGGTTGCTAGAGGAACTAAAATATTTTTTTTGTGTTGCTCTGTTTTGGTGACTTTAATTTAAATTTAATTTAAACGTTTTAGATGGTTGTTTATTGTGTGTTTGAGGGTATTTCGAGTGTAGGAGATGGCATTTCTGCGTGTGAAGAGAGAAATATGGGACAGATTGGCAAAAGTTGTCATTTCTATCTTTGCTTTAACACTGAAGCCTATGTACCTTTCATTTAGAGGGTAGCAATTTAACAGTAGTTAAGAGTTTGAGGAAAAGAGAGAAATCACTACCTAAAGATCGCAGGGGAATTACAGCAAGAAGGAAAGACATTTTCTTAAAAATTTCGAAGGAAACATCTGTCCCCCGATCTTGCCCATCAGTCTTGTTTGTTATGACATCTCCATCTGTAATACTGGCTGAATAACAAACATTCTCCTGTGTAACAAAAACGTCTTAAACCTTGGTTGGGCCGTTTAGTATTACTCAGTTACCCTGAGTCAATGATGACAAGTGAACCACTCCATACAGAGTGATGACACACAGTTACATAACCACCAGATGTTTATGGAGCCTCCTGGCCAACCCTGGCAACCACAGGAGGTCGGGGCCAGCTCCCCCTATCCTACTCTCGTTCCCAAATCCTTCCGAAGGAAGGCTCTGGTAACTACCAAATGTTGGGATTTTGCTGGGTCTGGGCAACCCCTGCTGGTAGCTTGGAACCAGCGAACAGGAACAAGAAATGGAACCAGAAAGGCTGATGGTAAAACTACCTAAAACTACCATCATACATTCTGGTTCCATTTCCTGTTCCTGTTCGCTGGTTCCAGCCTACCAGCAGAGGTTGCCTAGACCCAGAAAAATCCAAAGTTCAAGGTCATTTGGCTGTTACCAGCGCCTTCCTTCGGAAGGATTTGGGAACGAGAGTACCCCCATCCCAGTTGAGGATGTTTTGGATCTGCTATGCTGGAGAGTACAGGTGTTGTTTTAATGAGGACTGCCAAAATGTATTGAGAAATGTGTAAATCCATTAAATAATGGTAACATGGCCGTAACTTGTATTAACTTCACTTCTATGTAGGCCTATCTGGAAAAATCTTTCACTGTTAGAAAGCTGATGTCATGGCTGGCCATTGTGACTGATGTTTGATGGCCTCACATCGGCCATTATGATTCTAGATCGACAAGCACCGATGTGCCGGTGTCATTTCTACAACACTGTAAGCGCTATAGTATATGAATAGCCATGGCGAGTATTAGCCTGTCCTATTAAACTTTAAAGGACAAATTTAGGCATCCTTCCCTATTTTCATCCAGAATCCTGCAATTTTATCAATAATATATTTCACTTTGCCAGCTGCGCCAAAATTCTCCTGTATTGACTATATAGCTCTAGTGCTACATAATTCAAGCATCATGCAGACCCATGCACTGGGTTGGTGCAATCCTGTAGGGTTGACATGATGCATGACATGAATGCAACCCTGGCGAGTAGACTCGACTAGTCAGAGATGCATGCATGTGAGCATCATGACGACAACAGGCATAGTGTATTATATAACCATGCGGTCCTTAAAGTATTAAACTAAAAGTGTTAAAGGACTGAGTTAGGTCCTATGCAGTACCAATTAGGACAATGTGAGGGGTGTGGCCATTCGTTTAACGTCAATTAGCCAGGCTGAAAACACAAATGCACCTGCCAATCTATACCTCCCACATAGCAGCAAATTATTTTAGTTATATAAGAGGCCATACAATCGTATTATCTCTATTTTCCTTCTTTCTCCACCTTATCAATCATCCCCCCGGGGGAGCCACTCCCTATCTTTTCTATAGTCACTATGTGCGAACATCACCCTTAATTTGGTACCCTTATCAAGGGGCGACATTTTCAAACAGCATACCCTTTTCAAGGTAAACTTACCAGAAAAACGGACCCTAATCACAAATGGCCCTGCAAAAATATACCCTAATCACAGGGTGACCGTGAGAAAATATCTGAATCAAGGGTGACTAAGAAATATTGTAGGAAAATACAGGTAAAATACCTTTTGAAAGGCCATTAAGGTCTGAAAATGGACTCCTTTCTCTCCAAATTTGCTTAAAAAGCACCCCTTATCCAGGTCCCTCGCGGGTCCGTGCCTAGGACCCAAAAACGGACCCTTTCCCTTGGAATCATGTTCACACATATGTATCCAATTCTGAGGGAGTGGCCCCCCCGGGATCATCCCTACCTGCATTGCATTCTCCACTGTGTAATCGAGTTCTCTCGTGAAGTTTAAGCAAACATATGTACAAGTCACAATTTAAAAATTGATGTTAAACATTAGAATCTTGGACTTGTTTTTTTTTCTGGTTTATGTAACAAACAGATATTACTACCGGGATCAGGAATGTGTATCTTCTGTTAATAAAAGAGTGTATTTGGCACTAATTGAACCAAAAATGCACAGAGGAACACCAAGAGGCAGTGCAGTCCTTAACACCTTAACCCTATATAGTAGCAGTAGCTATATATATATATAGCCTTGGTCGTCATGATGCATGAATGCAGCCCTGGCGAGTAAGTACGAGTAACCCTCGAGGTCTGCATTCATGCATCATGACGACCCTGTGGGATTGATACTGGCAAGTTACTCTCCCGGGCTGTATTAGTGTATCATCGTATTATCATGACGACAAATGTCATCTTTGAGCAACATCTGTCTGTAAAGGGTTAATAAATTATATTTACCTATGCATATATAAGTCAGGTAAGACACGATGATGGAGTACGGAGGTATCCTGGTTCATGATACTAACAAAACACTACTAACTAAGTTGCAAAGACTTCAAAATAGAGGTCTAAAAATAGCCCTTTATTCACCCCCTAGAACAAGTATTGAAAAAATTCATAAAGATGGTAAGATAAATTTTTTAGAAGAAAGAAGGCAAAAACAAATTGCCATTCATGCATATACCATGACCAAAAATAATGAAAACCTGGTAGTCCCTGCCAGGATGGTGTTTCTCCACAAATTTGCGGAGGTCCGCAAATTTGCGGAGGTCCGTAAATACACTCTCCATATATTTATGGAGGTCCGCAAATATATATGGAAATGTTTTTTTAGTACTTAAGCATACACATACGGAGCTCCATATATATTTGCGGAGCTCCGCAAATTTATGGAAGCAAATTTGCGGAGCTCCACAAATTTGCGGAGCTCCGCAAATTTGTGGAGAAACACCATCCAGGGAGACTCGTTTGCATGATGGCCCTGTCCTTAAGACCTATGATAGAAGACTTCAAGCCTTCAAACGCAGTGTAAGCTATAAATGTTCTAATTTTTGGAATAACCTAGGGGTTGAAGAAAGATGTATCCCCACTCTAGAAGCCTATAAGAAGAAAAGGAAAAATATACTTGCCTCTCTGAGAAAGTAATATTTTACTGCTTTATCCTAAAATACTACAGTACTTTACAATTTTTCATGTCTTTTTTCCTAAAGGACCAACTTACTCCTTTTATATCATATTATTGTGTTTAAATCAGTTCTGTGATTGCCTGGTACACGCCACTTGTCTGTAAATGATTGTTATTATGAGGCCATCAGGAGCCAGGAGTATATAGGCACCGCCCAATTTTTATTAAGGAGCCTAACCTGTTCCCTCCTGAATAAATATTACTTTAAAAAAAAAAAAGAAAAAAAAGTCATGATACCGCCTACCACAGACATATACCAGCATAGAGTTAAGCCTTATGATTGAATATTAACAATAGTTACATGTATACAGTGTGTAATGTGTTCACGCTGTACGTTACCTTGGTATCCGAGCTTGTTAATGTAGGTGATGGGTAACTAGGACGCTGAGACGCTGCCCGGACGCTGCTACTCCTGTCACACAACCTCACCGCCTGCGTCCCTCTGTTTGACGTGACGTGACGACAAATGACGTATGTGCACCGGTAAGAACGTTTTGAAGTATGCTCCCACGGTATGGGCGGGAATGGAGATGGGTAGATAAGAGGTAATAGCGAGGTAAGGGAGAGATACAAGCTATCTTTCCACACTCCCAGGAAATTGGGGAATCCCTCTGAATTATGACGTCACAAGGGTCGGGGATTCCAGTGTGAAGCACACTGCATCCACTTGACAAATAGGAGCACAGAGAGACCAGCGGCACGCTGAGTGCTGCAGTGTGCTTAACGCTTCAGCATCCACATGGTGTTCATTTTATCAAGGGGAGAAGGTAGGAGAAAATGCTCAACGGACTGACGGGAAAGGTAAAATATCCATGCACTGCATGTGATGTGATGAAAGGAGTAATTTTTTTTACTATCATTATTGTTTGTTTGTTGTTTGTTTGTTGTTTTTTTTTTGTGGGGGGGGGGGGGGATGGGTCATTTGCATTCATACAAATGAGATGATTCTTATACGTGCCTTTACTTAGCCTATGAAACAATACCAAGGCATGAATTTCCAAACATGTATATAATAATTGTTTCCGCTTTTATCAAAATGATGATCATCGTATGTGCTTTTCATGAGAGGCTCAGTGAACTCCTCATATGTTGATAGAAAAGAAAATGATAATTATTGTTTATGATGAAGTTATCTTATCACTGGACATCTAGCATACATCATCAATTTAAGTAGATTCTTTTGCCATCATAATAGTAAATTGCCATGTTTTATCTTATTTCGGACATTAGACATGTTGTCCCATAACAAGAGCTCTGCTAGCATCCATTCTGTTGCAGATTGTATGTATATGATAATGCTAAGGATCTAATTATCAACAAATTATTAAATGACAATGACGATAGTTTTATTCTCCAAAAATGCAAGAGGTACATGACATAGGTATATACACTGTTGTTACAGTGATATTTCGAATGCAATGATGTTCTTATATAGCAACATGTGTCCTGAATTAGCACGATGATGACAATTGTGAGTGAGCACCCAACATTAACTTTGCTGGTCTGACCCTATTATGCTTATAATCATTTCAAATCCTCATCAAATCAGTAAATATTCCTCAATTTCAAAGCAAGTGAGTTTCAGTGGTTTTAATAGCATTATACTAAATGCCTATGGCCCGCCATACCCATTTCACCATTATAGCCCCCCAGTGAGAACAGACCCCCCCCCCCCCCCCCACCCCCCACCCCACCTGTAATGCAGCATTGATGACCACCAGCACACCACCCCCTAATGCTAGGCTGCAGCAACACCCCCAGTGTTACACAATCACCCATTCACCCGACCATTGCATGAGACCCTGAGTCAGGCTCCTACGTCATAGACCACTGCAGGGACACCATTATAGGCACGTGAGACTGAGAGGGATTGCCGACACACAGGAGGCTTTTCCCTTCTGTGTACAACTGCTGATACATTGCTACTCAGTGTAGGGGAGTGTCATCTTCAAGGCTGCTGTTGGCTGCGGTTCAAAGACAGTGAGTGTGACTCTGCTGCTAGTGCTACTACCCCTCCAGCTACCACTCTACTACTACCAGGCATCTACTGCCTCCACTGCCTCCCGCCTGTGCTTGTCCTGCTACTGCTGCTGTTGCTGCTGGTGTTATTTGCAGCATCTCCCAGTCTCCAGTCTCCAGTCTTGCTGCTTGTCTAGAGCTGTCAGTGCTTTGGGTCGGACATCCACATCTACAGGGGCTACCACCCAGATGTCTCTACAGGCCCAATGCAGCCTGTGACAGTCGTCAACGAACCTCCTCCTCCATTCAGAGGGCTAGAGGTAAGCACTAGGGCTATTAGTATAATATAGGGGTGGATTGTTGTGGTTTGTAATCCAGGGTTGTCACTCTGGGTCAGATGCTCTGGGTAGATGGGGGATAATCAAAATGTGGTTATGGCTATTATTAAAGTAGGAAGTTGTAACTGGTAATACACTGTGCTGGTAGCTATTATGACACTACCGGGATACCAGTAGCACTGCCAGCAGTTGGTTCTGGGTGCAGGCCAATGCTTTGGTGTGTATATATTTGTGCACATTCTGGGTGCATTATTTACAGGAACTGCTCCCACCTGTCAATGCCAAAGATGACATGCCTGAACTGCTGCTTTGTGTCTGGCCTTTCTGTATACTAAATGCTATAATTTCTGGCCTCTGTACAATTCCCTACACTAAGCACTTTTTCTCCAACAGGGAGTGGCATCTTTAATGTACTGCCTAATGTAATTCCCCCATGATTCCATTCCGAAATCACCTAAATCCCCAGGGTGTTTGCATGTTACCGTTACTGACCCTTCAGGGTGACTATGGCCTACTGACACTAAGGTGGTAGTGCCCCTGAGCGGTATTAATGGAGACCGGATGCACAAGCTAGATGAAGTGCTATTCTGGGCCCCTGTTTGTTTGGGGTGGGTTCACCATCCGTTGTTATGTAATATGGTATGTAATACCCTCACACAGGTCTGAGACTGCTGAGAATAACCCTCATGTATTGAATAC
This sequence comes from Harmothoe impar, assembly GCA_947462335.1. NCBI lineage: Eukaryota > Metazoa > Annelida > Polychaeta > Phyllodocida > Polynoidae > Harmothoe > Harmothoe impar. The sequence continues at coordinate 12,699,214 of OX381709.1, read as the reverse complement.
TTATACTGCGAAATCAGAGAGTGCTCATTTTACTACAAGATAAAAGGGGGGTGGGGGGGGGGGGGTAAACAATTCATACCCCGTGACTGAAAATCCAAACCCTCTTGGGATGGGCAAAAGATTTCAGCCAAAAAGCCCATGCATTACTGTGCCTAATCGGACACACGTGCCCTAGGGGGGGGGGGGGGACACCTCCACCTCTTGTTATAATATATAAAGCACTCCTTTCAAAAGAATAAATTAGAAATTTGAAGTTGGACAAGTAATTTTGACTGGTTTGACCCTTTGGGAGTGCACCTGTAGCAGTAGACATTGCAAATGGCATGATACATGAATGCAGCAATGGTGAGTTACTTGCTGGTGCTGCATTCATGTAAGATCATGCCAATGAAATATCGTGTCAGACAAAAAAAAAGAAGTTGTGTTCAGGTAATATGTCCCAAAACATAGGGTTGGTAGGTTGATTTCTCTTTATTTTACCAGATATTTATAAGTTTTAGGAGAGGAAATTTCTTCATATGTTTAGTGGTAAAAATCCTCCCAAAATGCCTAACAAAAGGAAATTGGGGTAGACTCAAAATAATATGCATAATGCAGTGGCGGATCCAGGATTTTCCAGAGGGGGGGGGGGGGCAAACCTGGCCAACCATGCAGTGACTTGTTTGTTCCTGCACATAGCGCCAGCAAAGCAGCCATACTAGGGGGGTTTGGGGGCATGCCCCCCCCCTCCCGAGAAATTCCTGATGGTCTGTGTCTATATGGTATTGCATGTCCCCTTCTCACTTTTCTCCTCTCTTGTTCCCCCTATTTTGTTTTTTAATAAATCTTTTTTTTTGGGGGGGGGGGGCCAAGGCCCGTCGGGCCACCCCCCTGGATCCGCCAATGTCATGGTTGGTGGGAATACCTGAACACAACGGTATTTTTTTTGCCTGAAATGGCTTTAAAGCACTAAACCTGATTAATTAGGTTTTCCGGTTCACTTGCTGCCTCTCTCTCCTCTATATAGCTGTAGCATGACATGGACCCCCCAGGTAACCAAGGTAACGGTTGTGAAGACGCCAAACAGGAACCCATCACCTACATTCAGCCACTGGTACCTGTAATTAAGTTGATGAACTAACCCTTTAAGGCCCGCACCGTGCGCAAGGTGTCATGTTCATTTGTCATAAGACCTGAAAAAAAAGAGGTTGTGTTCCGGTTACATAGCCAAAAATAAATGGGGTCGGTAAGATTTTTTTTTTTAATCATTTGTTTTTTTTGTGAAAAATCGAAGTAATTTTAACACCAAAAATGTCAAAAACGTTCTCGTAAATTAAAATAATGACTTAAAAAATTGGGGTTGGCCCGAAAAACAACATTTTTTTCTTTTTTACGCCTAATGGTGCACCAATGCTGTACTGGCGAGTAAATCACCATCACTGCATTGACGCATCATGCCGACCCTTCGGGAGTGTATCAACCCTGTAGGGTCTGCAAGATGCATAATACATCCCTGGGGAGTCTACTGGCAACATCATGACAAAATGCATAGCACCTTAAAGCACCATGCGGCCTTTAAATTGTTATTAAACCTTTTTCCTCCAGTCTGCATGTTGTTCTACCAGTATACAGCCACACAGAGTGTACATACAGACATAGAACTGTGTCATGTTGCTAAGTGTTACATGTTAAGTGGCACAATTACTGCTGACATGACACAATTACAGACAGTCCATCCACCTCCATCTGGCAATACATCCCGGTCCCTGTACTCATCATGGTACACACACAGAAAAGTGAGAGTCATTGTCGCTAAAACTACCCTCACCTGAGGGTCAGGTGAGGGTAGTTTTAGCGACAATGACTCTCACTTTTCTGAGGGTGTATTTGGACAAAACCTGCGTTCCCAAAAACGGGAGAAATTCTGCCAATGTCCCTGGAATTGATTTTTTATAAAAGGCGTTTTTTTAGCCAAGACTTCTCCAGGTAGGGTCGCACACACCTCTTATTGTGGATTTTTCTTTTCAGCATTTTGGTCGAAAATGCATTCAAGAGAGCTAGATAGATGAAGTTAAAAGGTCACCCAATTTAAGGAAAGGCTGTGCGACACCAAATTGTTGCTTAGATTCAGGTCCCCACTGCATGATGGCATCTTGAACTGTCTCTGCATAATACATTTCACATTGCCTTGCCCACCTTTTTCTTGTAGCGCTAACAGTAGATGGATCTCCAAGTGAGCACGTCCGGAGGCCCCAATCAGCAGGCATACTACACTCAAACAGTGCCCCCCACCCAGCAGGCCTACCACACCCCAACTGTGCCTCTGGTAGGCCTAATCATCTCACTATAGTAACTCGTATAGGTGCCTGGTGCATGGTTTCAGTCTATGGCTAGTAGTAGAACATCATTTAGCCTTAGGCCAAAAAGAATATTTTTAAAGGGTGCGTTTCAGGTTACATGGTCCAAAACATTATGGTGGGTAAGTCGGAATTTAATTTTTTATTTTACTTCTACTGTACTTTCGCCTGAAAAGTACCAAGAAATTGACTTTGACTCTAGTGCTGACTCAACCACGGCCTCTACTCATGGAGCGTCAACTCGACTCTAAGATAACCCAAAAATTGTTGTGGTGTTTTTTTCATTGGACAGTGTCTAGGATCGGCCCTGTTTTGCTAGGTAGGGTCTGTAACCTGAAACACAGCATTTATTTATTTTTGGCCTTATTTGCATGCACATGTTACTTTTACCAGCCAAAATACTGTCAACTTTAGATGCATAGGTGTTGTTGTAGCGTTTTTAAACCCCCAACAAAGCGTAGGGCAGGCTCACAGAGTCATTTAGGAGGCTTCCATAAAGTATGTATGCACGAAGGCGGGTGGGGGGTCTATTTTCTGAACATCTTTGCGCACAGAAACCATTTGTTTTAATGCGTACAAGAACTTTAGGGGGGTGGGGGTGGGCGGTCAATTTCTGGGGAAAATGTGCGTACATACTTTATGGAAGCCCCCCTGGCAAAACATGAAATGTATATCTTCCCAAAAGGAGGTACTATTGGTGAATGAAAGCTCCTCCCTTCCCCCATCCCCCCAACACTTACATACATTTATCAGGGTCGATCATATTTGTTTCCAAAATCTGAGGTAAAATAGCATCGGATTTAGCCTGCAATCACAACACAACAATCTGTATACAACCACTACATTCAGTCTATTCCTACCTGCAAATCACAATAAGGAGAACATTGATACCATAAAGAATGATGTCAAACACAGGGGAAATGGTTAATGAAAGCAATTGCAATGTTATTATACAACCTAATGTTTAGGGCTGATATTGTATCTTTAAGGCATCATACTACCCTTACAGGATTAATAGTCTAGGATGTATGTGGCTCAGTCTCATGAGTTTGTAACAGTTGAAACGTCTTTGACCGGGTGTCGTCTTTGACCGGGTGTCGTCTTTGACCGGTGTCGTCTTTGACCGGGTGTCGTCTTTGACCGGGTGTCGTCTTTGACCGGGTGTCGTCTTTGACCAGGGAGTTATAAGATGGAATAAATGAGGCTTATATAGTAAGGAAATCATTGAAATACTGCAATAATATGTTTATACACATTCATTGGAAACATAAGTAACATTTTATATATTTATATACGGCACTTACTATGAACAGTACAGCTATTTAAACTCAAAGTATAAAATGACGTCTTTGACCGGGCAGAGGAAAATAATGATATAATGTTCTATTATGCATAGTATGGTCAGCATATGAATATAACAAAATTCACTTATGTTTTCTAAAAACATGTATCAATATATGGGTGTACTATTTCCCCACTTTTCCTATTACATAGGGCTTATTTCTGCCATTTTAATGCTGCCTGGTCAAAGATGACACCCGGTCAAAGACGACACCGGTCAAAGACGACACCTGTTACAAACTCATGAGACTGAGCCATGTCTCTGGCTGGTAGCAGCTCACCTGTTCTAGTTAGGCCACACCAAAAACACTGAAAAACAAGTTAGCCGATGGATTCCACACATCATTTTCTTTATAGAAATACAATTTTGTGAATGTAAACTGCTGGCACATCATTTTCTGCCAACGTCCTCTTGTTGAATAATTACCACAATATTTGAAAATTAAAGAAATACTCACACATCAGTTTTCAAGCAAGAAATGTATTGAGCAACAAAAATAAATCTGTAAAATAATTTCAAAATTTAGTTGCTCGTACTACATGTATTATATCAAAACCAAAACCCATGAATCCATACATTTTGGGTGTGGCCTTAGAGTGGGTGGGGGTGTGACAGGTAGCTGTGTGTACACCTATACCTATACCTGGCAGAGAGTAAGGTACTACACTCAGAGGCAGACCTCTACCTGTCCCATCTGTCTTAGCCAATTACATATACCTGGACGACACCTTTTTGATGAAACCAGCAGCTCCGCTGCCGGGGATATTGGCGCGGGAAAATCGTGCAGACAGCGTCCGTCTGCCCTAGTATACTGCATGGCGGGAATGCCTTAGCATATCTCAAATAGGGTCGGTATGGCGTAATATTTCCAACTCAGAGTCCAAGGTAGAACTTATGATGGGACCAGCTTGGGGCGTGGTGCATTGCTGGGTAGTGACCTGTTTTACTGGTATGTGTAATAAGATCCATAGGCTAATTATTTGTGTGCGTGCACGGCTTTAGATAGAAAAATTTTGAAAACATGGTATCAAGGATCTATTACCCAGCAAATTAGTTCCAGATTGTTTCACCCTGTTTTACCCCTGGAACTGTGTGCTCATTTCGTGCATTTTGTGTGACATGTATACCATGGAACAGACTCACACACACTGACACAGTGTTCCATGGAACAGATTCACACAGTTCTGACAGATTTTTAAAAAGCTTATTCACACCAAATGACAAAATATAATGCCCTAAACCAAAATGTTTAGTCATGTATTTTTAGTTTTATTATGAATTACTAAAAGATAGGAAATACTGTAATACTTTTTACAACCAGCAGTATTTGACATAGATAGTCATAGCACACTATTGGTGTGTGTGCTGCTGGTTTGTAAAACTCATTCGATCAGGTTCCTAGCATTTCAACATAGGCTGATGAATATATGTACCATTATAACCATCAACATTAGAGTTCACATGAGCAGCAGGAGATAGCCAGGCTTTTATCCCAACATGATGACCAGAGGAAAGGTGTCTAGCATCTGGACCTCTTAATGCTGCTTTCATTAAAATGATATGGCATCTATTTATTTGCATAATGAATGTTAATAGAAGGACAGGTGCATTGTCTGATTCACAATACATCGGGACCCTGTTTAGATACTTATAGCTAAAGAAAATCATTCTCTTTAATCAGGAAAAGGGGTACAATCAACTTTGATGACACCTGGTGTCACACATTACAGGTATTTGTGTGATGTTGTGTCACCTAGTTTCCCTTCTGGCACACACTCACACATCTTCAAACATAACCATTATCACTTTGTCAGGTTGGAATAGTGCATGGTTTTGACACCAGGTGTCGTCTTTGTTGTTCCTTGTTATTCTCATGGGTGAAATGGAATCATTTTCATTGTTTATAACCATAATAACATGTTGTCAATGCAACTTAGACCTAGCTATACACCTCTAATTCTATCAAGTTCCATTAGTGATTGAAAAACACACCATATGATTTGATTAAAGCGGCATTAAGAGGGACAGACCACAGACACCTTTCCTCTGGTAATCTTGTTTGGATAAAGGTCTGACCTTTTGTTACATGTGTATACAGCTGATAATTGGCATGAATTGTACACAACTTCATCAGGCCTACACTACCATGGTAGGAATCTTGTTGAATGAGATAGTATGCCCATATACAGCAAGGAGTGCACTAACAGATTTCTGCCATGGTGCCCTATGCCACCTTTTAAATATAATGAGTATTACAAACTAAACAGACTTTCCTTTCTTTTTCAAAAAAATCAAAAAAGTGAAACAATATGGTTGGAAACATTTTTGTGCCATGGTACACAATGCTGTGTGAATATGTGTGAATTTGTGTGAATATGTGTGAGTATGTGTCACTTCTTGTCCTATGGGGTATTGTGTCATATTGTGCCAATTAGTTCCATAGGACACAGTCACACAAAGTGCACGTTCCAGAAACTAAGTCAAACTAATTTGCTGGGTAACTACACACACAGAAAAGTGAGAGTCATTGTCGCTAAAACTACCCTGACCTGAGGGTCAGGCACTGCCTGACTCTCAGGTGAGGGTAGTTTTTGCGACAATGACTCTCACTTTTCTGAGGGTGTAGCTCTTTTGGTCTGGCCGAGGTGCAAGTAATTAGAATTTTTTAAATGTGTTGCTTAGGGAGTGATCACTTTTTAACAACAGGGGGGTGGTGGGTTTCCGCGCAGAGCGCGCAAAATCCCCCTGGTCAAGGGGTCGAAATTGTTTACCCCCCCCCCTTGCGGGTCGAAAATCGGCGCGCGCGGGCCTTTGAGGCATAGTAACGTGGGGGCATTTTGGCTCAAAACAGGTTAAATTTTGACCCCCCCAATAGGGGTCCAAATTTTTTTCACCCCCCCTCTCGGTCAAGGGGTCCAAATTGTTCCCCCCCCCCTGTTGATAATAAATGATCACTCCCTAAGTTACTATTGTGCCTAACCAAGTTAGTCACTTTTTGGCTCCCTATACGACCAACCTAGGTTAGTCAATATTGTCAGGTTGGTCAGTACTGACCAACTCATTTTAGTCCTTTTGTGTAAGGCAATGCAATAGAAATAACATTAGTCATATTTTGTTATGCCTCAGTCATTCTTGAATAGCACTTGGGCATGTCAATGTCTCCATGACCAACCTGGGATAGCCACTACAGACAAGGGGCTGGGGCTTTTAGGCTATCTGTGCACCAAGGGTCAATGATGACGTCCTAAGGCGAGTAACTCCAGGCAGATCAATAAAGTTAGGTTCAGAACAGCTGCAGCGAAGGCATACACTGTCAAGGCCACACCAATAATTCATTGAATTCCTGACCAGTTTAAAGAAATAATGAATTTTATGGATTCTAAAGAAAGAAACAGTGGATCCTGCTCCATTTGCAGAAGAATCTAGTAGGATTATACGAGAATACGTACAGCGTGAAAATAATTATCTAGGTGTACATGGTAGATATGATACAAGTGACTTGCTGTATGAGTGTTACAAGCCAAGGACAGGGTAATTGTCCAAGGCATCAGCCACAGATAATCACCATTGTCCAAGGCTTTTAACACTCATGCAGCTAGTCACACATAATCATATCTGACCTCCACCCACAGTAGGAGAGAGTGCTCAGTGGACCGCATCAACATACAACCATGTATATAAAATACAGTCAGTCCATTTCATTTGTTTTCTCAGTCAACTGTGGTGTAAGGGACATTAGTAGCTAGGCTAATACTAAATTGGGTCAATAGCACTTGTGTAAAAGAAAAATGGAGAATTATTATCAGCTAAAGACAAATTAGAATAGCAGGAAGAAAACTGTCCCTGTTCAACTTTTCTGAAATCTGAGAGGAAGAATATCATAAAACATGATTAAGTAAACACCCGCTTCATCATTTTTCTAAGCAAAAACCCAAAGACCCATATTTATTTGGTGTGCCCTAGAAGATACATGTTATGATATTTCAGCCATGATCAATACTTTGTGGTACATCTAGATGGATTCTGTGTACGGTATGTACAAGGGGGTATAGTTAGTTAACGTGGTAGAGGGATGGAGGACAGGACACATACCATTACTGGATTTGCTGACAATACATCTGCGGTACCTGCATTTACCACACCGGTTATTTTCAAGCCAGCTTTCGACGTAAAGGTGATTTTACACCCCAAACCAGGAGCTTCCACCCCTGCAGTTATAGATAGTGTGAGGCTTTATTTTGTACATTTATTTACCCTTTAAAGGGGCAATATCAGCACTCACACTTAACCACATAGTAGTTCTTGGTGATCATGCCAATTTAAGAATGGCATGCACAGTGTTGCCGAAAACGTTTTTTCGACGCAGGCCACCTTGGCCTGCGTCTTGTCATCTTATGCAGGCCATTTCCGTCTCACGCAGGCATATCAATTTTGATATTTCAAGGTACTGTTATAAACTTCATTATAACTTGTTTTATTATATGCAAAAACTTAAAAGAAATGGAAAAATATTTGCTTTGAACCAATTTTACAAAAATGGCCCTATCTTCGCTTCAAATTGGCCGATTTGAAAAATTCTTTCGCCATCAGGAAGCTGAGATTATGGCAGGCCATTGTGGCCTGCGTCCTTAGGCCCTACGCCGGCCATTAAGGTTCTACGCCGGCAAAAGCCGGCGTGCCGGCGTCATTTCGGCAACACTGTGATAATCATGCATGATACCTGAAGGCTTCATGTTCATTTTGCGGCATGATGCCACAATGCAGCGCCGACAAATAAAACACCGGCACCGTATTGGTGCATCATGTCGACTCATTGGGAATGTATCGACAATGCACAGTCGGCATGATGCATGAATGCAGCATGCTGAGTTGCCGACCGATGCTGCATTCCTGTTTTCCTGTGAGAATAACACCATGATAGTTGTCAAAGCAAATTTACATCTTATAGCCTTTACATTACAAGTAAATCTTCATTAGGCCCAAAAAAAAAGAAGTTGTGTTCAGGTATCCCTAGCGACCCTATTTTTTACTTTTTTTTGGAAGGCATTTTTGTGTTTTTTCTACCAAAAAATACATTTTTTCCCTGAAATATTTTTTTTTCCGAAAAATTATATGAAAATGGGAGGAAATTTGTCTCAAAATCCTTATAAAAATTTGGTAAAAAAATTAAATATATATTTTTTTGGCCTTAGATTAAAATTTTCAATAAACCCACACCCAGCACATGACCTCTGGAATTACCCCATGACCTGGTCTCATCACAACACTTAAAGGGTTATATAGGGGCTCAGTATATATGTCTAACCTACATAGTCTATTCTGACTGGGAAGCTTTGGCAGCTGGCCAGGCCTCTCTCCCTAGGACTCCCTCAGTTTGACCTCTACTTGCACCAGACTCAGCAGCGCTCCCACTCTCACAGGATTTAAATCAGCCTTGGTTCAGACTTACTCTTGGATTTACTCCATAAGTGGCCAGGTTAAGCTGGTGTCCCCTGGAGGGAGCTAGCACAGACCCATTGGCAGCCAGGGAGGTGGTGGCACTGCCTGTATGTAGTGCCATATGTAGTGCCATGTACAGGGGCTGTATACAGGAGTATGTGTGCTGACAGACACGTCTGGCCCCCACCCAGTGTGTTAGACAGAGACGACCACCACAAGCCTGTAGTATGTACCATCTACTTGTTTATTTACAGGAGGGTATCATAGCCAGCAGTTGGCATGATGCATGAATGAAGCCATTCACCAAGGCTGCATTCATGCATCATGTGGACACTGCTGGGCTGATACACAACAATATACTACACTGTAAACAGTTGGTTGGCATTTTTGTAGGTGCACAGTTGAATCTACTGTAGGTGTACAGCTTATTGTAGGTAAGCAGTATTATATATACTGTTAAGCTACAGTAGTTGCTGTAAAACTACAGTAGATTCTACTGTGTATGCACAATCACTATTTACAGTGTAGCTCACTACCAACCTCTTTCATTATTTACGCTAGAACACCTATTTTTCTTTTTAAATTGACGTAATACCATTTATTTACACCAAAACACCTTTTTTTTTTACTCTTTAAAAGTGACATGATACCATTTATTTAACATGCAGATATTTCACCAAGGGACAAATTAGACATTGATACAACTGACACATGGTGGTAAGGCCTCAGGTAAACTATGTTATAATGTGCTAGCAGTGTTGGCCGTTGTCCCGCACTGCTGCTGTATAGACATATGTTACAGTCTTACACCGTATTATGTGGAGGTATATACACTATAGCACTGGTGGAAGTATGGCACTATACTAGTCTATAGCACCGTAATGTTGTGGTGAGACTCAAGTGCTGTAAAATATATTGTGTTTTATTCAATACCGTACATTCTCATGTCGAAGCCACGGCTTGTACGAGAGTCAGAACCGCAGTGCGGCTTATGTGATTCTCTCAAGTTAGGGGTGCGGCTTATACAAGGGTTAGGCTTATACGCAAGAATTTATAGTAAGCATATCTAATTGGAAGTTGTAGAGTTTGTTGTGCATCACTTTGCTATGGTATATACATACATTTTTATACCAGTATGACAAGGCTGTGGGGTTTCCTTATGTGGTGTGTATGTGGGATAATATAGGTTATTTCCATTGCATTGCCTATATTTTGTTGGTACAGAAAAAAGGAAGTATATGCCAAATGGGGTCAAGAGAAAAGAGCAAAGAGTGTATAGAATACAAGAAGGTGAATGACATTAATCCTTAAAGGGCATCAGGTTGCTTCATAACATCATCCTCTTTGATGTCATGATGCATGAACATCAGAGCTACTAGTATAGGCTTGATACCATTCTGAATAGGGCCAAAAAAAAGGTGTGTTTCAGGTTGTTTTGTTTTTTCTTGTTTTGTTTTTTACTTTAGCCTGAAAAGTACCCAGAAATCGACTCACGAACTACAATGCCGACTTGCTGACGACCGCCTCGACTCGTGAACTATCAGATCGACCCCAAATAGCCCCAAAATGACCCAAAATATAAATATTTTTTCAAAATTGCATAAAAATTTCTAGGGTCGGCCCTGTTTTGCTAGGTAGGGTCGGGTAACCTGAAACAAACCTTTTTTTTTATTTGGCCTAGTCACCCTGATGTACTGAGGCAGCGCTGGCTAGTTAATGAATGAATGAATTGATTAGTAAATGGAGGGCATCTACAATGGGGTAATTCCCCCACCCCAAATAGCCACCCTTATAAATAGACATTGCCTCAGCTCCTCAACATTAATGCCAGAGGGATATGATCTATGCTGTGTCAGCAAATTGTAGGGACTGCATGGACACTGGTGTAGATCAATTTCCAATTTGAATATTGGATTTAAGCACTTTTAGGTTTCAGGTGTGGGAGAACCTTGTTGCTAGGGAATCACAAACATCCTTAAAGATATAAGGTAATTTACTAGAAAGTTACATGTGTGCTGTTCTCGCCTAGAACGGTAGAACATAATGCACTTTATATGTGAAGCATATTAAGAACATCTGTCAGGTTTTGTAGTACTTCTTGTTGTACCAGTATTTCAACCAGAGCCTCTCTTATAAGGCCAAGTTAAAAAAAAAAGGTTTTCAGCTTACCCAAACCTACCTAGCAAAACAGGCCAGACCCTAGAAATTTTAATGTTTTTTTGTGTGTTTTTTTTTTTGGGGGGGGGGGGGGGAGTAACTACTTCATTGTCATCTTGCAGCTTCAAAACTCAGAAACATTGACAAATGTTCTGAATGAGTGGAGTAGACTTCAACTCTGGTGTTATGGTCTGATTTACCCTCTGGGTGAAAACTGTCATTGGGTGCCCTCCAGACAGGTAGCATCATTGATTGCTTGTTTTTGATCAGTCCCCTCTGGTTTGGAGAGTGGCGATTGATCGGTGGCAGTGTCCAGCACAAGCGCGTACGACCTCCATTTCCGGGGAGGCGAGCATCATCGCTCATATCGGAGGAATCATATAACCACATCACCTCCCCCATTTGTTGGGGGATTCATAACTGGTACCTGTGTAGTGCTTGATACTACAGCACCCATCATACTAAAACTTCAAGAAGCCCTGATGCCAGTGATGATGCTCGTGCCTCCAGGTCGAGATGGTGCAAGTTTGTGTCCAGTATAGGGTGCATCCAAGATGATGATGGAAGGATAACATTAGATGAATTTTCAAGGTAGTGTCTCAGTGTTGGAATAATTAGTATTGGAAATTGGAAAGTTTGACTGGGCTCCAAAGTCCCCAGGTGCCTCTGAACTATACCTGCCCCACTAATCATATGTGGGTGATTGCTGCTCAGTTCAAGCCTGTGCCTACAGTGCAGCTTATTAATGATTATGTGGACCTCCTTATAGTATGTTGCTCAGTTCAAGCATGTGCACATTATGTACTGTATTGATGTGGATATCCTTATGGTATGCTGCTTCGTTGAAGCCAGTGCCTATGGTGTAGTGTATTGATGTGGACATCCTTGTAGTATGCTGCTCAGTTCAAGCCTGTGCCTATTGTGCACTGTACTAGTATTAGGGTGGACATCTTCATGGTATGCTGCTTAGTCCAAGCCTGTGCCTACGGTGTAGTTTATTGATGATCTTATATAAAGATTTAAAAGATTTAAAAAAGATGACTATGTGGATATCCTTATGGTATGCTGTTTAGTTTAAACCTGTCGCTTCTGTTTAGTGTATTGATGTGGAGATCAACAGGTAGCTGTCAGCACACCTTGAACACCAGGTACAACAAGGCCTACCTGACAACTCTGTATACCTCCTCCAGTCCTGATGCCACCCTACTCCTCTATAGACCAATACAGTAAGAGTCTAAGAAAGGGTGACTTTTTCATAATAAAGTTGGGTTATGAGCTGAATTGGGGTCGATTTTTATTTTTTATTTAATAAAGGCTGTGTCAATTGAAACGTCTTTGACCAGGTGTAGTCTTTGACCAGGTGTGGTCTTTGACCGGATGTAGTCTTTGACTGGGAACATTCAAATCGGATAAATGAGGCCTATGTAGTGAGAAATGAGGGGGAGAAGTGAAAGGATATTTTTACACAGTATAATACCAAATCTATATTGATATTGTTATATTTATATACTTACCATACCTATGTGCAGCAGATCATAATACAATAAAATATAGCATTATTTTGACAGGTGCAGCTCAGGCCTTTTACCCATGCCGGATCACATAATAATACTAGCTATAGTATGCTCTAGTCTACACAGATAATCTAAATGCCCCGGCCCTTTGTCTGTACATTGGCTAGGCATGACCAAGTGCTATTCTGTACATTGGTTAGCCATGACCAAGTGTTATTCTGTACACTGGTTAGGCATGACCAAGTGCTATTCAAGAATCGCTGAGGCAAAAGAAACCACTAATGCCTTACTCAAAAGAACTAGCCTATAGTATGGAAAGACTGAGGTGAGTGGGAGCCATTGTAGAGGAAAACTGTTGGTGTTGAGACAGCACGCCTCGCTGGCACACTACTGCCGCCACCTGGTAGTGGCAGAACTAGGAACTAGACTTGTATCAGTTCCAGGCCACATGTCCGTGAATCAGAGGAGTCACGGGAGGTTCCAGGCTTCCTGCTGATATATTTTGTGAAAAGGGTGAATTAAAATAACTTGATCTTGGGAACATAAAATATAGTAGTATAGTGCAATGGTACTTTATATGTATACATGCATTACTATTACATTTTTATGGCACTTCTTGCTACAGCCACATTATACTTCCATTCCCCTATTTTGGAGATGTGTGAATACAATGTGAATAGAGATGTCCTCACTGACACATTTACATCCAACTACAAATGTGATAAACTTATGAGCACTATCCCATATGTCCCAACCTGTCACATGGGGGGTGAAACTGAGTACCTGTGTTGGTATCATGTACCTTTTGCATAAACAGCATAGAGAACCAATTACTGGTTTGCTGCTTCTCATTCCACAAGATGTCAGGTCGCTTGTAACTTCCTATTGGTGTGAATCAAATCACTGAAAATGTAAATTATATCCCAAATTGGATTACTATAAATTCACTCTTGTTGTAAATCTATGTGTATCGCACACCCCTTAATAATGACATACCATACTATAATAATGATATCATTCAGACGAGTTAATAACCTCCATCCGCCCCCACCCACCTCTGACCAATGCCCCTGCCCCCCCCCTCAATCTCTCCCCCTCCCACTGCCCCCCCTCGCCTTCCCACTGCTCACCCCCTCCCCTGCCCTCCCCTCCCCTGCCCTCCCCTCCACTCCCACATATCCCTCCCTACCACCTCCCATCCCCTTCCCTCCCCTCCCCTCCTCTCCCCTCCCCTGCCCTGCCCTCCCCTGCCCTCCCCTGCCCTCACCTCCCACCTACTCCTCCCTCCCCTCCCCTGCCCTCCCCTCCCCTGCCCTCCCCTCCCCTGCCCTGCCCCCCTCCCCTCCCCTCCACTCCCCTGCCCTCCTCTCCCCGCTCATTCCTGCCCCCTGCCCCCTGTCCCCCTGCCCCCTCTACCTTCCACCAACCCCTCCCCCTCACTCTGCCCCCCCCCCCCCCACTCTCCTTCCCCTCCGCCCTACCCTCTCCCACCTCCCAACTGTCCACTCCCCCCTCCCCCTGCCCCCTCTCACCTGTAAGTCAGCACCATACATATAGCACGGTAAGGCCAAAAAAAGGTTTGTTTCAGGTCACCCGACCGACCCTATCAAAACAGGGCCGACCCTACGTTTTTTATGCAATTTTGAAGACATTTTCATGTTTTTACCCTTTTTTGGTCAATTTTAGGGGATTCAAAAAAGTCGGGCAGTATATTCATGTTCAGAAAAAATAAATTATCCGACCGACCGACCGACCCTACATTTTCCTCAATGTTATCTGAAACAAACCTTCTCTTTTTTTGGCCTAATCCCGTGTACACTTCCCCCCATGCAGGTGTGGGCCCAGTCTCGGTGTATTGTTTGTGGCGGTTACGTGCTGTAACTAACTAGATGTTAACCCTTTAAGGACAGCATGTTTGTGTCAACCCTTTAAGGACGGCATGTCGCTAAAAGATGACATTTGTGGTAATGATGCGCTGATTCAGCCCAGGCGAGTAACTCGCTGCATTGATTGGTATATGATGCAGATTCTTCGGGACTGTCTCGGCCGTATTGGGTCGGCATGATGCTTGAATGCGGCCCTGGAGAGTTACATTCATGCATGGTGAAGAAAAACGACATAGGCCATTCAAGGACTATGCGGCCCTTAAAGGGCGAAAACACTTTTCAGGGTTCCCACAACAATTTCAGATTGAAATTCCATGACCAGAAATGGCCTGACCATATTTACCGCACCATCCCTCATGTGGGTCTCCAATATGCTTGAATACAGCCCTGGCTCGTTAGGCAGTGATCATTTTTTAACAACAGGGGGGGGGGTAGGGTTTCCGCGCGGAGCGTGCGAAATATTTTACACCCCCCCCCGGTCGAGGGGTCAAAGTATTTTACCCCCCCCCCCCCTTACGGCAGAAAATCGGCTCGCGCGCGGGCCCTTTTAAGCATAGTAACGCGCGGGCTTTTTGGCTCAAAACAGGTTCAATTATTTTGACCCCCCCCCAAGAGGGGTCCAAATTTTTTTGACCCCCCCCTCAAACCCACTCCCCCCCTGTTTTAAAAAAATGATCACTCCCTTAGTCGCATGGGTCTGCATTGGCGACATCCCAGCTAACAAAAAAAACGTTAATTTACGTCAAAATAACATTTTAAATTTTACATAACGTTATGTCATACTAAAGAGCCTTAGAAAAACGTTGACATATAACGTTATATAACGTCATAAAATGGTGTATAACGTTATTTGTTTACTGGGATATGGTCCTTAGAGGGTTAACGTTTTAACACCCACACCACACTCATGAATCCTCCGCCCAGGTGGGTCTCTTTGTAATCAGGTTGACACCCACCC
Source organism: Harmothoe impar (assembly GCA_947462335.1). NCBI lineage: Eukaryota > Metazoa > Annelida > Polychaeta > Phyllodocida > Polynoidae > Harmothoe > Harmothoe impar. Next base: position 12,683,582 of record OX381709.1, on the reverse strand, counting down.
ACCCACACCCCTAACATCCTGCTCCATTGCAAGTCTGAATAAGTATTACTCTTTGCCAAAATAGGCAAATGGACGTTCCTTATGTAGCAATAGTGATCCAACTCCCCACCTGTACTAACAAAGAGAGGTCCACCCAAAGTCTATGTGTAATAACATGCAACAAACGGTTCAAAAGCATAGTGACAGGAGGCGTGACCATTTTATGGGACATAAACATTATTAAACAACAAAGATATGTAGGGATGCCACTTTCTTCCTAACTTTTTCGCAATTCCGAATTTTGGGCTGTAATTCATTTAATACAATTTATCTCATTTCGTATTAAAATTTAGCAAAATTGATAATCTACGAATCCTTGGTGACCAGTGAGTGGCAATTTAGGACATGCGACATGGCAATTTCTTAATTTGAAACAGGACCCCCGCCCCCCACCCCCTATTGTCCACACCTTGCACGTCGGCCCACCCCTCCTCCCCACCTAGAGCATGGCGTAGACAAGTCAGTTATTGCCGGCGGCGGGGGTGGGGGTGGGGGGGGGGGGGGCGGGGGTGTTGACTTTAGGTGTTGGCCATAATCCGGGTTATAATGAGAGAGAACGGGTCCTCGGTGGAATGTGGGCAGAAGTAGAAAAGCCAACATTTTATCAAAATCTGAAATAAGTGGAGCTGGGGCGAGGGGGGGGGGATCAAGATTAATTTTCACTTATTGGGAAAACGTTGCTGTCATGACAAAATCCACTATGGCACCAACCCCCCCGCTAGTATTAATTGACTTGTCCCTATAGAGCGTTGCAATGGCCAGTGTCTGAAGAGGTGCCTGGGCCCCCTAGAGAGGTGCACCCCCCCCACCCACACACCCCCTGTAACTTGTAGAGCATTGACCAGTGCCTTACTAGGTGCCAGCTGGAGTCCCAGAGCAGTGGTCAGCAGACGGGGTGGTCAGCAGACGGGGTGGGACATGTTGTACAGGTGTGCCAGGTACAGCCATGTTCAGTGATATCTCACAGGTAGACCAGGCCGACGACGAGCGACGACCTATAGCTGCAACCAAGAAGGTATACTATAGTGTAGAAACCTTAATTACGTCCAGCACTTAACCCTTTAATTATAGTACCTTAAACCAGCAGATCTTACTGCACGTCCAGTAACACTAACAGTCAGAGTGGAGTCAAGACAGGTACTCAGCCCTATATATAGGGGCGCTGGGCCTTTTAAGGGGGAGATCTCGGTACCCCTCCAGCGGCAGTCGGAGTGGAGCTGGGGCAGGTACTCAGCCCTATATATAGGGGGACTGGGGCTTTAAAGGCCCAGCACCCCTATATATATAGGCCTGAGTACCTGTCTCGACTGCGCTCTGACTGTTACTGGACGTGCAGTAAGATCTGTGGGTTTAAAGGGGGCAATCTCACCACTCACACTTAACCACATAGTAGACTAGAAGAGTACTAGGATTGTGAGTGGGATACGCTTGGTGATTATGCCACTTTAAAGGTACCCCTCCAGCAACTGTCGGAGCGGAGCCGGGACACTCGGACAGGTACTCGGACCTATGTATTGGGGCGTTTGGGGGTTTAAAGGCATAGATCTTGCTGCCCCGACAGCAACAGTTAGAGTGCAGGCATAGCAGGTACTCAGCCCTTTATATATGGCGGCCGGGGTTTAACCCTTAAATTGCTGCAAGGTACCTTAATGCCTTGAAGTTGAAGTTGAAATTTCTTTTATTTAACCTGAATTATTTCATTAGCCTAGGGCATGTTTTACAAATAATCCATTTATCGATGCCATGATGCATGAATGCAGCCCCCGATGAGTACCAGGGCTGCATTCATGCATCATGTCGACCCATCGGGGATGTATCAACCCTGTAGTGTCGATATGATGCTTAATAATTATTGATTGACGCGTTACTCATTCTATGGATGCATTCATGCATCATGACGACACAGGGTTTTAATGTATGATAGGGCATAGGCTATGTGGCCCTTAATGGGTTAAACCTGATTGTACGCGTTGAAAACATTGATATGTATACCTAAAAATACCTGCTCAATGTTGGAGACCTTGGCACATTAATGTGTCTGTCAGACGGGCAGTCAGACATTATGCTCTATCACTGAGTCTTTGTGTTAATCTTGTACACAGACCGATCTGCATTGTATAGGCTCTAGGGAGTGTTCATTTTTTAATTACAGGGGGGGTGGTGAGAACTATAGTAACGCGCTGGCTTTTTTGCTAAAAAGGGGCTAACTTTTTTACGCCCCCCCCCCTCAAGAGGGGGCAGAATTTTTTACGCCCCCCCCCCTATTTTGTTATGATCTGCATATGACACCAATTGGTCTACTTAATGACCTCTGTGTAGAGTTCGTCTTTATGTAATTCGATTAAGTAAGGACTCGAACTGCAGTTTTCATGTAGAGATGCAAGAACACAGGGTTTATTAGTCGTTCACCTGTACAACAATGCTAATCCTTGAAGTATATGAGGTTCGATCAATGTATGCTTGGCTTTCAAATAACTTTCTATATATCACACAGTCAGAGACCTGAGAAGGTCTGCCAGAGCAAGGGGGTGAGGACAGCTTATATACTGTCCGCCTCCGATAGGGGTGCCCCCTGGCTCCGGCCGCCCGAACTACCTTGTAGGCGTTCGATTACAATACTAATATTAGTGTCCCTACACCACCCCCCCCCAGACATTACATACGCTTACGCTTTTAAATATATGTACAATATTATATAAACTCATACAACTGAGTTTATTCTAGTAAAGCGTTATGTTACGTCGTGAACACAGTAGGGTATATAAAAATATACAAAACTAATATTATTTACATAGGTGGTAATATATCCGAACGGCTCGACACATTTCGAATTATTAAGGACACTTGTATAGTATACATACAAACATATATAGATTAGCGACTAGAACAATTTGACATCTCTCATGACAAAAAAAAACGGGAACAAAAAAAACCTGAAGATCCGGGCAGCCATCCTAACCTTTTTCAACATTGGTTAGGCACGAAGTACCATCCTTTCGGAAGGACTCGGGTGTGTGGTGCTCTCCTCTTCAACAGCCGTCCTGTCCCAAACTGGACAGGCACGTTCATTCGAACGGGTTAGTGGTGCTCTCCTCTTCATTCTTGTACTGCTGCCTCTGTTCTAACTGAACAGACACGTTCTTCCGAACGGGTGAATGGTGCTCTCCTCTTCAGATGTCTGGTCACCGTATTCATCTTGCGTACTTCGGTTACTGCTGTTTGATGGTTCAGTAGACGTTCATACTACACTAACTCGTTCTCTTTCGAATATCAAATCACTCATATTTTCTCACTCTCGAATCGTGGGCTCACCCTTCCTCACTCTGGTTCTTTAGCAGTTCCAGAGCGGATTCGCGGGTGCCATCCCACTCGTCCAAGAACACTCCAAATACCTGCTGGAACTTGACGTTCATAGCCTCGTTCCGGTCATTTGACTCCTGCAGACGTTTCTGAGCCAAAGCAGTCCGTGATGCGGCTAGCTTGGCTTCGTTCCGAATTTTATTCGTTTCGGCGGCCAGAAGCGCCTCATTATCTTTTTCCAGGTTCGTTCTGGTTTTGGCCTCCTGTTCAACCAGAGAGCGGGCAAATAAGTTCGCCACCCCCTGGTTGTATCGGACAGCCAATTCCCTCTGAGTCTCCTGGAAGTCGTCCACTGCCTGCTGGGCTTGGGCGCACACCACTCTGTCACTCGGATCAAAATACAGATCCACCGGTCTCGTGCTCAGTCGGGGCCTATTGTCCGGAATCTGAGTCAATACAGGTTCGACACGTGCCGGAACCTTCTGTGCGCTCAATTCTGGGAAATCACCCGTCTCCGGCTCACGGGTCGGTTCTTTCCGGTCGAACCAAGCAGGTGGATTATCACTCTGCGAAGCTGACGCTGATGCCGAACTTGCTGACGAGGACGGACGTGACTCCGACCCCCCACTCATTGGTGACTGATAGTCAGTCGAATCTTTCCGTTTCTGCTGCTTTGACCTGGAGTCACGAGCCACAGCCAGAGGCTTCTTAAACTCCGAGCTTTCGGGAGAATCGGACCGAGATTTCTTTCCTTTGACACTTGCTGGGCTGCGGCTAGCCCGCCTCTTCTCGTCAATCTTTGCCTTGGGTGGATCACCCCTCCATTCACACACTCTAGAGAATAGTTCGTTCGTCATTTGAAATTTCCCTCGAGCTCTCACTAGGGCAATTCTCGCACATATCTTGCCCTTCTTGGACTCATGCACATTACAGAATGAATCCGTCTTCACGCCGATGTGCTTGAAGTCCGAAGGGATCATTCTGTTGTATTCGGTCATCACTTTGTCGTGCAGACTCATTACTTTCTCGCGCGCTGCACTCAGTCCGGGGCTGTGACAAAACTTCAGATGGCGAAGCATCACACCCCTTCGGGGAGTAACGCAACCATTGCAGGTTGCGCTATCCCTCTGTCCTTTCTGATTGGCACATTCGTAGACCACTGTGTGGTGGAAGTGCCGTTCGCATAGATGCCTTAGGAACCGCATTGCTGTCGGATATGTCCTGTCCTTTCCTTTCTCTTCTATGCAAATGGTGAACAGGCAATGTCGCTCACCGTCTTTCTGATACCAACATAAGTAGGCCCAGCGCAACTTCGACTTCTGGTCTCTTATGTAGTAACTATCGGGGTATTTCGTTAGTTGTTTAAACCACTCCACATAGAAATCTGATGGCAAGGGATCGTCCTCGGTTTCCCGAATCCAATCTTCGTCATCACTTTCGCCATTCATATTTCGGGGTTCGGGGCAACCGTACGCTTTCTTGCCCTTCGCACATTCCTCAAACGAACCCGGAATGAAGTGTGCGAACTTCGCCTCACTATTCTTCCAGATTCGTTGATCTCTTTCTCGTTCTTCCTCATCTTTCGACCCCTCTTTATCCTCTCCCTCTTCTTCCTCCTCTGGTTCCTCCTCATTTGGAACCTCCATCTTCTCCTCCGGATCCTGTGTAGTTGGATCCGGATCGGTTTCCGGAGGTTCGCCACCCGAGTCCGGTCCAGACTCGTCGTCCGGACTATCTTCGGGTTCACTCACTTTGACGGCCTTCTTAGTGGCTCCTTTAATAATACTGCCGACCTTGGCGGCGGCAGCAGCCTGAACGGCAGCCATCCTTCCTTCCAGTGGATTATCACTTGAAGGATCTTTCCTGCCCACTACCTCTGTGACTTTAGCAATCACTTTCGGAGGCACAGTCATTTTTGTGTCTTTCTTAGATTCCTTCAACTTCTTTTTTTCTTTCGCTGACAGAACCGGTGTGAAGGCACCCTGGTCACTGTCAGATTCGGTGTCGGTCAGAGACTTTTTCTTCGTCTTTCCCTTCACGCCTTTACCTTTCGTTTTCTTTGGGGTTTCCTCTCCTTCGGTTTCGCTCCCTGTTGACACACCGCCTTTTTGTTTGGCGGCCTTCAGGATTGCTTTGCCCTTTCGGATGGATGCCAGTCGTTCTTTATGCTCAGCAGAGGTCAGTTCTTCCTCTGCCCCGGGAACATATGCCCTAGTGGCGTAGGTCCCCTCTCGAATCATCGTGCTGATGATTCCGTTCAATTTCTCCTCCGGCTCCGAACACTCCTCCAGTCGACGAAGTAATTCGTCTCCATTCAGAGTGTAGAGCCTCGGGGCATCCGGATGCTCCGCTCGTTCTACCCAGTCTTCTGCAGTCCTGGGTTCTTTCTCCATGTCGGGTTCCCGGTACAGTACCTCTCCTGCAATATCCATTCCGGTCACCCCCATTCCAGTATGGTCAGTCAATACATGGGGTAGGTTCGGAAGGCGATTCTGTCGATATGCGATTTCGCAATCGAAAATCGCCCTTCGGAACGGCTGACTCACTTGCAGTCCAGCCTCAGTCCGGTTGTAAAACAGGAGCCATTCGGATGGCAGTGCTGCGTACTCTGTCGGGGATAGGAAGTGTCGAACGCAGTCCCTAGTGGTTGCGTCCCAACACTTTCGGTCTCCTTCTAAGATCCGGTCGTGAATATGGACTTCCCGACCGTCGTACCTTGATTTAAATCCATCCAGATTCGGTTCGAGCAGCGGCTCGTCCGATCGTTCCAGGATTTCTTCAATCTCCATTCCCTCCATTCCCATGCTACTCTCCTCTGCTTCGGATTCATTCAATGCACTTTCTTCGTTCTTGGTAACTGGCGACATCGCCTCGGTCTCCATAAATGCTTCGGACACCTCGTCGAGGGCCGATCGTTCGGAATGAGAGCCAGACGCCGAAGCCATCGTGACACTCAAAAAGTTCTTTCACTCGATAATAAATGAATGACAGGTACCAGGACCCTTTTTGCGGGATCCTGGCGACTTCACCCACCTGCTATACACCGAGTTCACTTTCAAACAGTCTTTATCTCCTCGCTTTTGTGCTCTGATACGCTTCCCCTTGCTCTGTCCGGCGAACCGTAAACAAATATGGCGGATTGCTGACCCGCGTCGACCTTTGCGCACGCGCGTCGGTCTCGCGAGATACCGCGCATTCGGCGAGACTTCAGTTTTCCCGCGCTTGCAAAATATAAACAATCATTCATCCTTCCCGCGCGTCACGCATTACGATCAGGTAATTATAGCACTGATACCCTCACCGCCCTGTCGAATTCATCTCGAGTCATTATGGATCTAAATACGGATAGCAACTACTAATCCGCCGGATTATCCGTCCATTACCCACTGGCACATTCACAGGTAAGTTTGTTGGATTTCTGACTTTTATCGTGATCATTCCTACATAGAAGACGAATTACCCGGTTACCCCGGTAATTATGACAATATTTAACTGATTACATCGTTGTGTTTCAGGTTAGGTAACAGCACCCCTCACCCTCAACCTAGGGCTGCGACGAACCCCTACTGGATTCTCTTTACACCTGACATTCGGAGAGGTTTTTGCCCGTTCCCTCGTAGCCACAGAGGGGACAGTCCTTCTCTTCCTGTCTACACCTGCCGAGACATTCTTTGTTTTCTCCGATCTCTTTGGAGATGATTTAATTTGCACCGCTTCCTTCTTCACCTTCCTGGGTCTACCCGGACCCCTCTTCTGGATTACTTTATCTAACTCCCTTTTCATTTCCTCCTTCTCCTCTTGTCCCATCTTGAACATTTCCGTGGAGTACTCTCTCCCCTTCCATGGTTTCAACCGGGCCACATTCGATTTCTGATTCCTCCCGAAGGTATCTCTCATCAGGACTGTATCATCACTTACTCTCTGGGTAATCCTCCACGGACCATCCCAATTATCTCTCAGCTTGATGCCAACCAGAGGTTCGTGGTATCTCGCTACTAAGTCCCCTACCGCAAACCGCCGAACCTTTAGATTAGTATCATAGCCCACTTTCTGCCATTTAGCTGTCTTTCCTAATTCCTTTCTTACTAATTCGTACGCCTTCCGGAATTGTTCCTTCAACGCCTCCACAAACATGATCTGACACGGGACATCTGGATTCATACCAACTACTCCGAACACTAGGTCCGCTGGCATAATCAGATCCTCCCCGAATACTAACAGATTCGGAGAGCAGTTCGTACTCGCATGTACCGTGCTATTATAAGCATGGCAAACGAAGTCGCACTGTTCATCCCAATCATCCATCTCTTGATTTACTAAACTCTTCAGGACCTGTATTAGGGTACGATTGAATCTTTCCACCTGACCATCACTCTGTGGTCGATACGGATTGGTTCGGGTCTTGCAAATGGCCAATTGATGACACATTTCCTGCCATAGATTCGATTCGAACTCTCTCCCTTGGTCGCTATGCAACATCAGAGGCACTCCCAAGTACAGTATCCATCCCTTCACTAACATTCTAGCACAAGTTGCTGCTTTGTGATCCTTCATTGGGAATACCTTCGTATACTTCGTATAGTAATCCGTTACTACCATCATACATGTATTTCCTTCCGGAGTTGTCACAAATCCTGTGATTATATCCACTGCCACTCTTGCGAACCTTACTCCAAACAGTTCCTGGGTTAAGGGCATTTTACCCAACCCAGGCCCGGGCTTGCTCGTACAACATTTCGGACAAGTGTCTATCCATCTCAACAGATCCGTACTCATACCTGGCCAGTAATACATTCTAGCCAGCCTTTCCAGAGACCGTTTTCTCCCAAAATGGCCACTGGTCCGATGCCCATGGCAAAAGAACATTATATCCCTTCGCATGGCAGTAGGAATAAAGATCTGTCTCGACTTATTTCCCAACGCATTCGTCTTCCACCTATAGATCAGTCCATTTACCACCTCTAACTCTGTCCATTGAGCTATTAGTCGCCTCATCTCCCTGTTCTCCAACGATATTGCTGGCCGAGTCGGGACCCTTCCTTCTACAAGTAACATCTTCAGACGGATACTATTCGCATCTTTCTCCTGGAAGCTCTTAATGGAGTTCTCGTCCCATTCTAGTATCACAGGTTCGAGATCTCTAAAAGGCTTTCGGACTGCTGCCAACACGGCATTATGCTTCCCACAATCATCACATCCGTCATTCTGACACTTCCTCACCGGGATTCGCGACAACGCATCAGCGTTCACATGCTTAGCCCCCTTTCTATGCTGAATTTGGCTATGGTCCAATCCGAACTCAGATAGGTGTGCCAACCACCGTCCTATCATACCTTCCGCGTCCTTAAAGTTTAATAACCACCGCAGGGAGGAGTGATCCGTACGTAAAGTAAAATCAGATCCCCACAAGAAGTGCTTATATTTCTTTGTATATACTACCACTGCCAATAATTCCCTCTTTGTCGTACAATAATTTCTTTGTGCCTTACTCATGGTATTGCTTGCAAATGCGATTGGAACCTCTTTCCCATCTTGGACTTGAGACAAAGCTGCTCCTATACTTTCATTGCTCGCATCAGTGTCTAATATGAAATGGCCATCCGCAGTGGGGTATTTCAAAACCGGTGTTTCCACGAACAACCGTTTAATCAGTTCGAATGATTCCCCTTGTTCTTTCCCCCATGGGAACTTCTCCTTACGTCTCCCTGGGGTCCAGTGCGACAGACATTGTATTGGATAACTTATCCGGGAGTATCCTGGTAAGAAATCTCTATAATAAGAACAAAATCCTAGGAAGGATCTTACTTCTTTCGGTCCTTTAGGAATGCTCCAGTCTGTTACAGTCTTAACCTTCTCCGGATCAGCCTTCACCCCATCTGTTGAGATGATCCGTCCTAGATAGTTAATACTTTTCTGAAACATATTACACTTTTTAGCTTTCAGCTTTAATCCATTCGAGATTATTCGCTGCAACACCAACTTCAGGTTCTCCAGGCATTCCTCGAATGTCTTTCCGAATATGATCACATCGTCCAGATATACCAGACATTTCTTCCACAATAAGTCATTCAGTAAAGTCTCCATCATTGCTTCAAACGTGGCCGGAGCATTACAGAGTCCGAATGGCATCACGTTATACTGGAACAACCCTACATGGCTCGAAAACGCAGTTTTCTCCTTGTCTTCTTCTTTCATTCCCACCTGCCAATAACCAGACTGCAAATCAATCGTACAAAACCATTTATTTCCTCCGAGGGAATCAATGGTCTCATCTATCCGGGGGAGCGGATACGAATTCTTTTTAGTCAAGCCATTCAGTTTTCGGTAGTCTATACAGAACCGGATACTCCCATCCTTCTTTGTTACCATACATACTGGACTACTCCAAGGACTGGTGCTCGGAGTTATCACTCTTTCCGCCAACATCTTCGTAATCTCTTCTTCCGCCACCACTTTCTTTGCTAGCGGAAGACGTCTATATGGTATCTTTACTGGATTCGCCCCTTCTGTGTTAATTGAGTGCAGGACTCGATCCGTTCGTCCCAACGGCTCTCCGGGCCGCGCAAAGGCTGAACTACACTCAGTTAACATCTCCCTCAGGGCCTTCCTCTGTTCCTCCGTCTCTACTCCGGATCCCTCTATTAACTTTTCCAATCCTTCTTCCATTACTTCATTGTTCGGGACTAGTCCACTTCCATTCTCAAAGCTACTGGTGACCGCTTCCGCGGATATCACTTCTCCCACTACAGTGCCTTTCTCTAGGTAGATGGTTTTCGAACCCGGGTTCGTTATAGGGGCCACCCCCCATGCTATGTTGCCTATCAGGATGTCGGCTGACTCCAAACCCTTCTTTCCCAACACTGTCACATTAGGTTCGAAAACCCCCGGAACGCCCCTCTTCATCCTACTGGAGGCTATTAGCACATCACATGCCATTCCGGGAGGTATTTTTACCGTCTGTACCACACTCGCTACTCCACTAACTTCTCGTGCCAGGCATTGTATCCTGTCTTTGTAGGGACGATTTACTTTCAACATTCCAGTGACGGGGTCCAATTTTACCCCATATAAGGAAGCGAAATCCATCCCAATGATACCATCATCCTCTATCCCAGCGACAGTAGGGGAAATGATATATTCCCTACCACCCACCAAGATGATCATACAAGTTCTACCAAACGTTCGTATCTTGCTCCCATCAGCCGCACATGCATTTACCCTCGTTGTGAGGTCATCATCCATGTTCGACACCAGATCGTAGAATCTTTTCGACATAGCGGAGTGGCTAGCTCCGGTATCCAACAAAAATTCTCCCATTCTGCCGTTTACAGATACGGACACATACCATCTCTTTCCTCCCATCATAGAGGGATTACTTGCGAACCTTTTGATGTCGTCTGCCATGTCAAAATTGAATCCGAATCCTTTCAAATACTCCAGACACGGATGACCTTGGGGAAGGCGGATCCCCCCGATCCTGGATAGTTCCTCTACCCAACCTTCCTCTCTATTGGTGATCGGTTTCCCTTCTTTGCTCTCCCTGGCAACTGTCTCACCAATACCCCCAGCCCCACATGTTTTCGGCTCATCAGCATTTCCCATGCTGCTGGGCGGATACATTACAGACTCCTCAATCGCGTTCGTATGGATTGTATCCTGGCATACTTTATTCGGGGTCGTCAGCTTGCCTTCACGGACAACCCCCTCTAATTTCCCGTCTCCTCTCTCTTTCTTTCTCTCCAAACTGGTTTCTCGGCCGTACATTCGGCTGCGAAATGTCCGGTCTCCTGGCACCTGAAACACTTCACCGTTGCTCGATCTAGCTTCGGTCGTTTCTGATAGTCCAACAATCCTTTCATTTCTTCCATCATGGCCATTAACCGTTTCTCATTCTCTGATGACGCTCCTAACTGGGGGGTAGGGATGGGCTTAGAGCTTGCCTCTACTGGCTTCTCTTTCTCGGGTGGTTTACTACCATTTTTCTTCCACCGATTCTTTCGATCCCACTTATCTCCCCCTATTGCTGCAATTCTTTCCTCATCCGAACCGGCGTCCGAATCGCTTTCCTCTGGAGCAGCCGTATGTGCAGACGCCACTCTTTGATTGGGTACGAACCCAGAAAGTAGTCGTTTCTTCTTTTCATGCTGATCGATAGCCAAAAAGAAGTCTACCATTGAGGATCCTCGCCCCCATTCCTTCTGGACGAGTTCAGCATGGGACGGATCCCTCAGTCCTTTTATAAAGTGTGTGAATAGTTCATCTAAGAAATATTCATCATCCCGTCTCCAATAAGGTCGAGCCTTTTGCAACAATCTTTGAAGCTCTAGTCCGAATACTTTCGGAGACTCTTTTGGTTTCTGTGTTCGTACCTGGAACTCCGACCAAGGATCATTCGCGGACAGCACCCCAAAAATGTGTGTGGCGGCTGCCACCAATTGGTCATAGTTTCCATCTTCCCCATACGTCTCTCGCCAATCATCTACAGCTATTCGTCCCGGACCCTCACTCAACCATTTAATGAGAGGACCCAAGGAAGCCTCCTTGTCCCACCCATGATAACGGTTATCGTCGCAAAAGTCTTGGTAGCTTTCCTTCCAATTCTCTCCATTGAATCGTCGGGGAGTTCGAACGGGCTTCCGGGCACTGTTCTGACTCCATACCAGTCTATCAGACTGCCTCCGGCTCCATTCCATTATTTCTGACTCATCTTCCCGGGTCCGACTGCAACAGTCTATCCCCATTCCTTGTATACAAGGATCGGATTCCACTATGGCAGCAACCCTCGGGCCCATAGATGATCGTTTTGTCAACCTCCTCGGGGCAGGGACCGGTCTTGGTGCCCCTCCTCTTGGATTTGGCTGAGTTCGTTCAGGACTGGGGGGGTAACCTCCGTACGAACCAGGGTTCGGCACAGTTCCGGCTCCTCCTCCCGGATTCGTTCCGGGGTTCGGAGCACCACCTGTCCCCCTGCTCGGAATCGATCCACCCCCTTCATTATAGGACTGATGTCCTTCGTTCGATCCGGCTCCGGGTAATGGTGCCCGATACTGGTAGGTTATATTATATATCGGTGGTGGTGGTACCGTATAATTATGTCCTGCCAGCGTGTCGTCCGCAAAGGGATGCAGAGAGCCGTAACTATGGTTCATTCGTTTGGGTGGGGCCTCGCTCGTCATATCATGGGTGCTAGAGATCTCTTTCTCCTCGGTTCCCCCATACGTGACTTTACGGTAAGTCTCATTCGGGACAGTCCCTCCATGGGTTCGTTCATACTTCCCCTCCGAAACAACCCCCCGTGTTTCGATGGGCTCTACCGTAGTCAATATCGGACTAGGTGTGGATGCAACGTGTTTAGGTAGCTTGGCTCCCTCATTCATTGTTTCCCGCCTCCTAGTCTCTTCTTCTTTGCGGATCTCTTCTATCTGACTCTGATAAGCCAGGTAGGTATCATTGATTTCATCTTTCTTTTTCTGAATATTTTCGAGGTCAGCCTTCATGTCGATTCGAGCTTGCTTCAACGCCTCTCGTTCTTGCTCGAACTGTTCCCGCAGGGCCTCGCCGGCTTTCTCTTCCTTCGAATAATCAGCCTTGATTTTCTTGACCCTTTTGGATTGTCGCTCGATCTCGCTTTCATAGGTATCCCGAAGATCACGACTTCGGCGAGCCTCTTCCTTCTCTTTCTGGAGTTGTGCTTGCTCCTCGGTCAGACTGTGTTGAGCAATCTTAACCTTCTGTTGGACCTTTGCCAACTGAGAAGTTTCGAGAGCCAACTGTTCACTTATATATTTCCTATCCGCTTGGATTCTGGATTTTACTTCACTCAATTCCGCTGCTTCCTTCTGGTTCTGTGCGATTACCCTTGCCTTTTCGTTGGCCAATCGGATCAAATCCTCATTCATGGCTGTATGCCGATCCCTCATTGACTCCTCTTCTGCTTTCAATTTCTCGCAGTAGGCGTCATAATCAGGGACCTGTCGACCTCTTCTAGACAAGTCTCGTTCCATATGTCCGAGGTTTGGTTCGGAGGGAAGCATGTCCGCCCATGGGTTCCCTCTGAACGGATTGGTGTTAGGCACTGTTCTGGTAGGAGGAAATTCTCCCGGAGTTCGAAAAATCAGACTCCTCTTTCGAGATTTTTTATTCTCTGGGGTATGCATTCGAGAGGCAATATCCCAGATTTCATTTATTTGGGCGACTGTGTAATCCAGTTCCCCATCTTCCAGCTCGGTTCCCGATCCTTCATCCCCCCCGTTCCTTGACTGAGCCTCCGCCAGGGTCAGTCCGCTATCTTCTACATAAAAATCCTGGTCACGGCACCAGTGTAGAGTTCGTCTTTATGTAATTCTATTAAGTAAGGACTCGAACTGCAGTTTTCATGTAGAGATGCAAGAACACAGGGTTTATTAGTCGTTCACCTGTACAACAATGCTAATCCTTGAAGTATATGAGGTTCGATCAATGTATGCTTGGCTTTCAAATAACTTTCTATATATCACACAGTCAGAGACCTGAGAAGGTCTGCCAGAGCAAGGGGGTGAGGACAGCTTATATACTGTCCGCCTCCGATAGGGGTGCCCCCTGGCTCCGGCCGCCCGAACTACCTTGTAGGCGTTCGATTACAATACTAATATTAGTGTCCCTACATCTGCATGATATCCCTGTGGTATATTATTATATGACATATCTAGGCTATATTGAAATATATGACAGACACATTGTCACTGATACAGATAGATATATAGCATATACCCCCTCCACCATTTAACATCCCTCCCTAAATACCTACCACTCCTTTTAATAGCTATGGTTAATCAGTGGCATTCCCCCAACCGCTCCACCTACCCCTTGAGACTTCCAATGACGTAGGTAGCTTGACCAAGAGTCAATCAGTACCTTATGATGTGCATCTCAATTATTTTTTCAACTTTTATGGTAAAGATTTATAATGATAGACAAATATGGGCATATTTGGTACCGACTTGAAGCTAACAGTGGCACGAATACAATGGGCTAGAGGAAATATACCTATTCAAAACCATTGTAGCTTATTATTTCTTAACCATTAAAATGTGAATTTCAAGTTTGCTGTGAGCCTAGATCCCCCCACCTATTTAGTCTTCAGCAAAAAAAAAAGAGAAGAAAAAAATGGACAAACCGGGACAATGCCATACATGAATAACTAATTGATTAGGGTGTACAGCACAAGGTACGTGGTTGACTATATGTCAAGCTACCCTCCCTAAATACCTACCACTCCTTTATATTAGATGTGGTCACAATCAGTGGAATTTCCCCAACCTCTCTTCTACCAACTTTGAGTCTCCCAATGGCGTATTTAGTTGACCCTCCCCTCTATCATAACCTCCCTTATAGATTTGCGTGTGTGTGGGAGGGGGGTATGGTAGGGTAGGGGGGACAGGGTGACTCCATGTCACATGGGGAGTGACGTTAAAGCAGCATGTTGCACCATGGAGGTGTAAGACAGGAGACTAGTGACTCACTCCAGGGCTCCCCGACATGGGAGTGGTTCCCATGTGTGCTACCAGGTGGAACCAGGGGCTAGACAAAACAAGTTTCAGTTTGCATTTTAATAGTTTGCATTACCAACATTTTATGGATAGAGATGACAATTTTTAGCTTTCAGAATAAACCACTCTTTTATTTTGTGGGAAGTGAGGAGAAATCATTTTGGGTTAGAGTCTGGTCAAGTCATTGTCTGATGCCTTTTGAAGCCAGGCTGCCAGAAGTTTTAAAGAAATATATTGAAAAAATACCTACCTACCCTATATTTTCAGAATCATGGATATACACCTTTTTGCCCTTAATAGAAAGTGCTCATTTAAAGAGGGCAACTTTTATTTGTACTCGCGCCCCTTATTTGCAATAGAACCCATCCCTTAACAATTAAATACATTCCAAGGTATTTAAATTATTGAGCCCTGAGCATCGATCGGTTCACTCTCCAAGCACACATGTCGGTGTGGCATATCAATACATCTGCTTGGAGAGTTGGCAGCCAATATGTTTTTTGGTGTGTGTGTGTGTGTGTGTGTGTGTGTGTGTGTGTGTGTGTGTGAGGCGGGTGGGGGGGGGGGGTGCTCCACCTGCTCCGCGGGGGGTATCCACTAAGTCACTGCCGGTTCAGGTGGGGCTATCAGTACGCATGCGCAAAACGCGGGCACACACACTCAATCATAACACACACATATCAAAGACATTCACCCACCCACCCACCGGCCACCCATCCACCCACCCACCCACCCACAGAACAGGAAGCCCCCCCTCCTCCCCCCCCCTGGCCCTACCCCACCGGCCCTACCCCACCCCTCCATTCCCTTCACTCCCCCCCCCCCTCTCCACCCCCTCCCCCCCCGCGTCCCCCTCCCCCCCGCGTCCCCCGGTGTGATACCACTCTGCCAATACTACTCACAAGGCTGCAGACTCGGCAGGGCTACAACACTGAGACCAGCCGGTCTCCTGTGTTATATATAGACCCACCTATACCCACCACAGCAGCTTTAATACTAGACTAAGGTATTAAATACCCCACAGTACCCTGCCACACACAGGAGACCTACATCAGGTATACCAGCGCCTACCTGAGCCGTCTCTAAGGCTCTATACCACAGCCTCACCATACCTGAGTGGTTATACTCTGGGTGCAGGCTTACTGTCAGGGGATTGTTTAACTGGAGGCAGCCTTTGACCTGGTTGAGGCGTGTTGTGGTGGGAGATAGTGGTGGTGTGTTGTGTGGACCACCTGGAGGAGAGGAGATAGTACTGGAGGTGTGGGTGTTAATACCTGGACTGGAGGAGACGGCAGTGTGTTACTACATGACACCCCCACACATGGGTGACCATGAGTAGGAGTGACCTGGTAGGAGAATAACTTATAGATATTATAAATATGGTTTATTCTAATTTATTTTTAATCATAATATTTTCGTCTAAATTGATTTTAAATTAATTGGTTTAATTAATCAGGAAAAACATATTTATAAACATACGTTATTCATAGATCTATCTGTGATAAATTATTCATAGATCTATCTATGATAAATTATTCATAGATCTATCTATAATTATGATAAATTATTCATAGATCTATCTATAATTGTAATATCATTTTTGTAAAATATCATTTTCAGTGGGGTGAGCATTCAAGCATAATTATAAGGCCAGGGATGACGCCAGATAAGGCTATACAAATTTGCAGTTATGATTTGTTATGTTTTTGTGCACAATTCATAAACATACAGAGATCACATAGGTGGTGCTCTTCCTTTAATAGAGGGAGTAATAATATTCTGTGCGGACTCGTTGAAGAAATGCTTATGTTATAAATATAATTCGTAGACAAATGTTTTGATATTGTTCTTCAATATATCTTAATATATCTATTAATATTATGTTAATTTCCAATGGGGATAAGCAGTCAAGAATGATAAATATTGCTCACAAATATTGACAGTCAGCATTAAAAGAGGTCACTTAATCTGCAGTGTATGTAGACAATGCTATCACGTAATCAATATACACAAACAGATAAACAGATAACAGAGCGCTCGCATGAAGATCTATCGATTCCCCGGCTTCATGAAAATGACCACTCTCTATCATACCCTAGTATTGGTGTACCTCATTTATTGTAGCAACAATTAGCCAGTGAGCCGCGCTCAGAGCGAGTAATTAGGCCGTCTATGTAGACAGCATGGACAGTGTGGACGTAAGGGAGTGATCATTTTTTAACAAACGGGGGGGGGGGGTGGTTTTCCATGCGGAGCGTGCGAAAAAAGTTTCACCCCCCCCGGTCAACGGGTCAATGTTTTTTACCCCCCCCCCCCCCCCCCGCCTACGGGTCGGAAATCGGCGCACGCGCGGGCCCTTTGAAGCATAGTAACGCGTGGGCTTTTTGGCCCAAAACAGGTTAAATTTTTTTGACCCCGCCCCCCAAAAGGGGTCCAAATTTTTTACCACCCCCACCCTGGTCCAAATTTTTTGGCCCCCCCCCCTGTTGATAAAAAATGATCACTCCCTAAACACTAAGGACTGGTGTATTGCCATTCTGGGAAAGACACTTAACCCTTTAAAGGCTGCATATTAACAACATTAATGTCATGACTCATGAATGCAGCCGTGGGGAGTAATTTGATAATGATGCATTTAAGCATCATGCTGATCCCACCCGGCGGATACACTCCCAAAGGATCGGCATGATGCATGAATGCAGTCCTAGCGAGCCAAGGCAACATTCATGTACCATGACGACCAATGGTATAAGACATTAAAGCAATAAGCCACCCTTAAAGGCTTAACCAGGGTGTTGATAGTACAGCTGAAGCCTGGAGCGTGCTTCAACTCCTCACCAGGAATATTGTATTCTTTAAATCTCATAATTATGTTGGCACCATCAAAAGCTACATGTCAGGGCTCGTCTAGGGCCCTTTGTATGGGCCTAGATATCTGAATTCGACATGGGGACGTGGTCATTATTACATTGAACATGCATCATTATGCTTAGGGAGTGTTCATTTTTTAACAACAGGGGGGGAGTGGATTTGGGGGGGGGGGGGTAAAAGATTTGGACCCCTTGACCGGGGGGGGGGGGGTAAAAAATGTAGACCCCTCTTGGGGGGGGGGGGGTCAAAAAAATTCAACCTGTGTTGAGGGGAAAAGCCTGCGCCTTACTATGCTACAAAGGGGCGCCCCCCCCCCCTGTTGTTAAAAAATGAGCACTCCCTTATAGTGACATGAGGAAAGATTTGGCCTAGTGAGACAATGTTTCTTAAATCAATATATGGGACATGATAGGTTCTCATACAGGTGATATGGGATATGGTCATTTCATCAATTTGACAAATTCTTTTGCCCCCCCCCCACCTACCATGTTGTCCAGAAATGACCACTCCCTAATAATGTCGCCAACACAATGGATGTGTGTAGCCCGCTTTATGTGCTAATACACCTAGTGTTGATTTAGTACATGTATACTGGCATTATTTGCTTTGTCCTGTTTACCTAATGATCCACACGTCCTAGGGACATGATAAGGAACGGGAGTGGTCAGTTGTTGATAACAAGGGGGGTTGGTGGATTATTTCCAAGGAATCAGAATATTCTCCCACCCCCCTTTGAATTATATAGTAAGGTGTAGGCTTCTTCGCTGAAAAGGGGTGACATATTTCTGATATTTTAAAGATTTTCTCATAGAGATTTCCTGGGGTCAAAAGTTTTTGTCCCCCCCCCCCCCCCTCCTCTGTGAGGGGTCGGATGTCCTTGGCGCTCACCCTTTTAGTAGAACACATACTTTTTTGACACCCCTATAGATCTCAATTAATTTTTTGGCAACCTCCCCCACCCACACTGTTGTTATTAATGACCATTACTGAATATGGTGAGGAAGTTATGGCACAACCTGGCAGAACGGTGGGATATTGATGTGTGGAGACCTACATTATGATTCACAATCTACTAATCAATACAGACCATGTGAAGACATTATCAAAGAAGGACTGCCGTAATGCTAACTACTTGTAGTATTAGGGAGTGGGTATTGGTGGGGGGGGGGGGGTGGGTTTGGCACTCTGCTGGAGGGAGGGAATCGGAGACAAAAATACAGGTTGTGTTTTACCTACCCGTACTGGAAGAGCCACGAATATTGCCTTCCATATATGAATAGCTTTATAGTGCGGGAATTTTATTCAACATTCTCGTCCCAATAGAATATAATGACAGGAGTATATGACAGCATAATGTCAGAAAACTACAATATACAAGGTAATAATATCTGGAATGACAAATATGATATTGATTGAGCCTGTCCCAAAGGCTGCCACTATGAATAGCACCATACCAGCTGTGGACTGAAGTCATCTGGTGCAATATAGAAATACACACAGTGAAGGGCTCCCACGGTGCAGGCAGAGTCAGGAAATGTCATAGAACCGAAAACCTGCATGGCATAGTGAGATACTACATGTGTCATAATGATTATTACAGATATGAGATGATAATATCAAATAATCATCAACATTACGTTATATTACTAATAATAATACTACTATGTAACTACTATACTTGTCTGTTGCAGTTTAAATTTAGAAAATACTGAAAATGAATTAAAATTTCAAACACTATGCCCCCGACCCCACCATCAATAAATTACCACGGTTAATTGTCTCTGGATGTGGAAAAGCTATAGCTAGGATATGTAATAGATACCCATCGGGTAACTGAATGTATGTCAAAATAAGGGAGTGTTCATTTATTATTTACAGGGGGGGGGGGGTGGTGGGTTTGGGGGGGGGGGCGTAAAAATTTCCGACCCCTTCTGAGGGGGGTGGCGTAAAAAATTCTGACCTCTCTTGAGGGGGGGGCGTAAAAATTTAAGCCCCTTTTTAGCCAAAAAGCCCGCGCATTACTAAGGGGGGGGGGCGAAAAATTTTCTGCGCCTTCGGCGTGGGGGCCGCGAAACGTTACACGCGCTCTCGAGGGGGGGGGGGGCGTAAATTTTTTTCGCCCCTCCGCGCGAAATCTCACCACCCCCCCTGTAATTAATAAATGAACACTCCCTAACCATGACAGGCATGAGGGCACCAGCCAGTATACCATTGTTATTACATAACTCAGTTACAAGGAGGTATCAGATGAATTAACCTTCAGTTATATGAGGGTAAATAATGTGAAATAGGTAAGGTATGAAGTCCTTTGTCTTAGCCGTCCACCGTAGGTTAATATATGTAATAAGGGCACTACTATTGTGGACTATGATATATTTTATTGATTGGTGTCTGGCACTGTAGCACCGAGGTACACCTGGGTATTGGGAGTGGTTGTCTGTCTGTGGTGGATCGGTACAGTTACATACACAGTACCCAATACATTGTAATAACATACATGTGCACAATATACAGTAACACTAATCGTGCCACTCGTGAATGTATATGGTAAATTAATTATAAGGTATTTTACTTATTCCTGTGAGATTGATTTATTGCTTTTAGTATATTGAATGTCCCATTCTGATGTTATAATCTCTAGATCATAAATTATACCCTGTTGTCATTATGATTTTGCACATGTTTATTCTATGATTATTGGTATGCATCTGCATGATTATATTTACCTCTTAAGGGCCGCATAGTGCTTTTGATATACTATGTCCTTTGTCGTCATAATGCATAAATGCAGCCCTGGAGAGTAACTCGCTAGTGCTGCGTCCAAGCATCATGCTGACACTATGGGGTTGATACACTCCCGGAGTGTCTTCACGATGCGCGAATGCATTCATGCATCATGACGACCGATGACTTTTGTGGCCCTTAAATTGTATCATAAGCCTTTCTTACTTTCATAGGAATTCCTACTTTTTGCTGTGATGCCTCTATAAGATACCATTGATTTTCTCTAGAAATTTGACCAAAATGTCAAGGTTTCCGACATTTTTGTTGACCAGGGAGTGGCATATCTCTGCGTTGACATGATGTATTACTGCAAGTAGTCTATGGAGTATAATAATATTACATCATAAGCTATGCCTCTTTTAAAGATGTCAACCTGGAATTTCCCAATAGCAATGACCTGTATATACTGTGAAATCTCGTCATAAAGAAACTTGACACATGAAACTTTGGGTTATATGGTGCCCATTTTATTGTCCCGATTCTCTTTTCTCTATATCTTTAGTATGCGTTATAAGAAACAAAGCAGCAAATTTGTCAGGTCCGAGGGCCCTCCTTATAACTAGAATTTACTGTATAAGGGAGTGTTCATTTATTATCTACGGGGGGGGGGTGGTGGGTTTTGGGGGGGGGGCGTAAAAATTTCCGACCCCTCCTGAGGGGGGGGGGGCGTAAAAAATTCTGCCCCCTCTTGAGGGGGGGGGGGCATAAAAATGTAAGCCCCTTTTTAGCAAAAAAGCCAGCGCGTTACTATAGTTCAAAGGGGGGGGGGGAATTTTGCCGCCTTCGGCGAGGGGAGGCGCAAAACGTTCCACGCGCTCTCGAGGGGGGGGCATAAAAGAATTTCGCCCCTCCGTGCGAAATCTCACCACCCCCCCTGTAATTAATAAATGAACACTGCCTAAGGGACATTGCTTATCAGGATATATACACAATATAAGAACTAATGAGTCTGCCCCCAACTGTCCTCATTAGTATGAGCAGATTTTACTGTATAACGCTTACACCCTACATCTGCGCCATGTCTAACACTGTACCCCCTTGTCCCCCCAGACCTACACGGCCGTCCCCCTACAGAACATAGACAGCGGTGCCGCAGCCGCCGACTCACAGGTAGGTGCATCAATGTATATGTAAAACTGAGTACCCCGGTATAAATATAAGACCATCCCCTTATAAACTGAAGCCCGGACTCTATCCCTGTAAGCCGACCCCCCCCCCCCAATTTCAGAAAGAAATTGACATATTAAATTATCAAAATTTTAGGTGAGTTGTTGCTCCTCACATGAATTTGATGGTTTGTTTTGTTTGTTTGTGTAGTTTGATGGGGAAAAAAAGGATTTCATTACAATCTCTTTTTCTAAATTAAGAGGGAAAATTTAAGGATTGAATGTTTAAAAAAAACTAATCAAGTTACACAAATCTTTTCTTGGATAAAATTCTATTAAAGGCAATATTACTAGGATTAATATTTTATGTAGATTTCGGTTTAAGAACAACATTCCCTCACATTAATCAATTAATATGAGAATTTTACTTTAAATTATACACAATATAAAATCTAATCTATCATTATTCCTATCCCAGGGTAGCCGAGTTTACGCCACATCTAACGTCGACCTCCCCAACCCGCCCGCCTACCAGTCCGCGACCGCCTCATCGTACGAGGCAGCTCCACAGAACGACTCGCCCCGCGGAGACAGGTGGTCCCCACGTCAGTTTGTGTCCAACGTAACCGGCAGTATGGCCGGGGAGACTAAGTGTATGTTGATGTGTGTTGGGGCCGGGGTGGCCCTGGCGCTGCTACTCATCGTCATCTTGGTACCCGTCAGCTTCAGCGGCATGGAGTACTACGAGGTATGGGCTAACTCTTCAAATTAAGTTTAGACTGGATCAAAAAACCCAAGTTGGTCAATGGATTTTGAGCACCTAATTTCGGACATGGAATTTTATTTTTTTACTTTTTTGAAAATCTGTCAATGGATTTTGCTCACCTAGTTTTATCAAAAATCGGGAGATATTCACTCCTTTTTCTCTTGATTCCCGTAGATCAACCAATTAAACCACTTATCTTTTGCCATTGGTTCACTTAGAACTTTTGTGACAGACTCGCTCACTTCACCATGATCAAAATCCATCGACAAAAAGAAATCTTTTTTTTAAATCTTATTTCGCTCGCTTGCCCCATTTTCAAAAGTGAAATCCTTTGACCAACTTTTTGGTGTGGCCTCAAAGATATTCTATAGTATCTCAAAATCATATGGAAATTTCATGAGACTTCTTACAACCAACAATTAATACCCACATCAAATATGGAAGTGATTGATGATACCATATTGAAAATACAGCTTTCCACATAATGTGAATCAGTGTTTTCTCCTAATGGCATAGGCTCTAACCTTTTGCAAAGAATGCTGTATTCAAAGTTAACCAGACTCAGACAATAAGAAAATCACATTTTCCAGATGGGCTTCAAGCGTCGCCGTACGACGGGTACGGTCGACACAAGCACGTCGTACGAGCAGGGCCTCCACATGATCGGTCCTGACTACGAGTTTAAGAAGTTCCAGGCAGACGCACACTTTGAGTCGTTCTCTCAACTCAGCATCTTCAACGCTGACAGGTTAGAGGTAAGTGAATCAGCATGACTCAGCATCTTTAATATGACTCAGCATCTTTAACATGACTCAGCATCTTTAAAATGACTCAACATCTTTAACGCTGACAGGTTAGAACGGAGTGACTTACGTCCATCAGATTTTTTTTTAATTCACTGCCTTTCTAGGGGAGGGTTCTTGCTGATAGTCTAGATACATGTGTCAATCCAGCGTCGAATAATGCACAAGTGATCTTTCCAATATGTGGTAAAAGTGATGTTTGAAGGGAAGTGCCTCAGGATGACTCAGTCTGGGGACACTGCAGGGTAAAGGTGCTGAATAAAAATCTCAAGCTCCACACCGCATAATCCATCTTTAATTTACTATAAAGAGGTATTCGAAAATGTTGTCAAAAGTATTATACCGAACTACGCTAACACATCTGACACTGATAAATTTGAGAAAGTTATGAAAACACCAGAGCATATTGTTATTAATGCACTGGGAAAATATGTATATATGGCCTTCAAACAACGACAACAAGTTTGAGTTTAGGGTTAATGTGTTTGTAGGTCAATAATGTTTGAAAGTTTAACCTGTAATGCAAAACTGTGACCCAACTGGGTATGTATGCCATGTATCCATGTCTCTGTACGTCTGTACATATGTGTTTTCTAGTCGAGTACATTTGTGTAGTAGCCTAGTGTATTTTCATTTTGTCTCGTATTGTAGCATAGTTTGTAGATTTAGTTTATATAACCTTTATGTATGACACATAAGTCAGAAATGACTTCCACTTCAGTTGTCAATAAAAGATATTATTATTATTATAAAAAGACGTCGTTCTCTTTCACTTATAGGTGAAGATAACGGCCAAGTTGCAGTACTTCCTCCGTCCGCACCAGCTGCAGTACCTACACAAGAACTTCGACCTCTACTACCAACCCGTGCTCAGGAAGAACGCGCAGGACGCACTCAAGGTATGTGCTAGATCTATAGGCCACCGAAGTCTCGCGGAAAAGCCGCAAAATGCCTGGAATATCATGCATCGTCGTTATTACTTTCCGGTTCTAACTAAAAATACCTACATGTAGGTTAGCCTAAAAAGGTTCCAGATCTGATATTTTAAAGCTCAACTCCCCTTATGTGTGGAGATATATGAAGATCAGAATTTCCTACCATCCTTTCAAGCTTGCGGGCAATAATGCGGGGAGCCGTAATTTTTTTGCTCAAGTACTCTCGTGACCTACTGCTGCGCCCTACACAGTGATGACAGTTTCCTGGGTATTTCAGGGTAATGGGTAATAGGTATCGTGTGTAGGTATGTGACAGGTATGTATAATGGAAATGAAATAAATGGTGTGTTTGGGTTTAAATCTTGGGTAGGTAGGTCAGAGTTTTTGACCTTTACTGTACGCAGGAACTGCGGTGTAGACTGGACTCTAAAATGGACTCTAAAATGGCCCCAGAATGGCCTAAAATAAGTTTCTAGGATCGACCCTGTTAATTCAGGAAACCCCTGTGCTCGATTACAAGTCCTTTGACAATTCTAGAGGAAATGTAAAAAGTGGATCAAGCCTCTGTGGTTGAAGGTCATGTGGATGTGAAAGGTCACGGTGGGTTGGGGTCACGGCTAATGGGTCATGTTCAGCTCACTGTCACTGGGACGCTGTCCCAAAAGGCATGTTTAACCCTTTAAGCATGGCATGTCGCTAAAACATTTATCATGATGCACCAATGCAGCCCTGGCGAGTAACTTGCCGGTCCTGCATTGGTGCATTATACCGACCCTAAATTTAGGAGCATCTCAATCGCGTAGGATCGGCAAGATGTCTGAATGCAGCCCTGGCGAGTTACTCACCAGGGCTGCATTCATGCATCATGACGTCTAAGGGCATGATGTATTAAAGCATCATGCCATCCTTAAAGAGATAATAACCGTCTAAGGCCAGCATCGTGTTTTAATGCACATTGCTTGTTTGATGTATGTCATGATGCATTCATGCAGCCCTGACGAGCATCATGTCGATGCAGCATTCATGCATCAGACGATCCTACGGGAGTTGATGCACTCTCAAAGGGTGGGCATGATACATGAATGCAGCGCTGGTGAGTCTGCATTAACACATCATGCCGACACATTGCATGGCACATTAAAGCAGTGTGCGGCCCTTAAAGGGTTAACGGCGTGGTTACTTAACCTTTGGATTTTGTTTTTTAGTGCAGTTTCTAAATGTGGCGAATGTGACATTGGATCCTTCCTGGATACTGGGTATGGGATGAATGGAGAGGCCATTTCTTAACAACAGAGGGAGGAGGGATTTCTTTTTTTAGGGGGGGGGGGGGGACTTGGTCAATCAAATGTGCACATCTCATTGGGGGAGAGGGGGGGGGGAGAAAAAGATCTTACCACTTTTTAGTGAAAAGCCCATGCCTAATACTGATGTTGGATGGAGGTCGGGGGGATGGGAGGCTGTTGTTAAAAGATTACCATTCCCTAACATTTGCCTGATAAATATGATATACATGCCATGGCTGTAGTACTTTACAGCAGTATCAATGTAGAAGGCATATCGACCGTTTAGACTCTAAGGTTGTCTTTATCAAGACATGTGGTAAACCCATTGTATTCTCAAAAATTGATATGAAAAAATAAATACCACCACAAATTCAAAAGAACATTTTCTATTCCCAAATATTGACACGAGAAAAGAAATACTGGTAAGACAAATTAAAAATAAATATTTTTCTTTGCGATGACAGGGTGCGGCGACGGTGTTCACGAACCGGGAGATGATCCTGCAGCGGGACATGATCGAGAAGACGCTGTTCAAGGCCGTCAAGGAACGCCTCGGGGGAAAGTGCTGCGAGAAGGACTGCTGGAAGACCAAGAAAGTCAAGGGGCAGAGTGAGTAGTTTGTCTAGTGGGCGCTGCCATTACTTGATGTTGATACAGTATGAAGATAACCACCCACGGCAGAGTTACTTAAACTTAAACTTTCTTGTGTCAACCATTTGAATCGGAACTGAACTATTATTGCCCCGTGGCGCCACCTTTAGCTGGTTCCTGGTAAATCTCTGTATAAACTAAACGTGAAGAGATTCTCTTAAATGTTGTGAGCTTCAATTAATGTAATGTATGGCACTGTTAGCAAGCACTATTCAAGGTATTAAGATAAATATGTGATATACTAAAACAAGCGAAGTTATCGGCTACCAGTCTCAATTTCTTAAATATATTTTCTAATTATTTTTTACTTTTATAAAGTGTCTTTTCGTGTGTTAAAAGGTACTTAATTATTTTAATTATCCATGGGTTCTCCTCTGAGATATTTCTGTAACTGCCTGCTAGTAACTTGATATATATTGTGAAGACAATACTAATTTTATTTTCATCTTTTTTTTTGCTCCCCAATATAGACAAACTCTTCCCAGGTAGGCCTATGGTCTGTTTCATTGTAATCTAGTGGAGAGACCTATAGAAGGATGTCTGAGGTGCATGCCGTGTATACTCACACTATAGCCCATGTACTCAAAATGAAGCCAAATTACTATTCCAGCTTCATTTGATATCACTATCTTAATATTGGACTTGCTGTGCTTTATGCGGTGTTGGCAAAATCCAATTATTAAAGAATTTAGATGAACTTATTTATAGCGGTTTTACTATCAGAATTATGCTGTATTATATCTATATAGTTAGCTCCCAGCACTCTTCTGCCAACACAGGCTTAAACTGAACAGCATACTCAACTACTTGGGATAGATGCCTGTATATAGCAAAAGGTACGACAGACCCATCAGATATCCTTCAAACCTAGATGGCCCTACCATTACATGTGGGTGGCACCATCTGAGGTTGAAAGATGAGGCCAAATAAAAAGATTTAAAAGAAGTTTGTTTCAGGTAACATGGGATGAAAATCTAGGGTCGGTAGGTCGAATTTTCAACTTTTCAACTTTTTTTTTAGTCGCTCTTCGATAAAAAAAAAAAAAAAGTGTAAAAATGGGGGGGGAATCAAAATCTTTGTAAACATGAAATTGACCCCAAAAAAGTGTAAAAATATTAAAATTTCTTCAAAATTGCATAAAAAAAAAGTAGGGTCGGCACTCTTTTGATCGGATCGGTTGGGTGACCTGAAACAAACCTTCTTTTTTTTGGCCTGATGGTGGATACAGACATGTATCTACTCCAAGTGTAAGGATGCTGCTCAGTTTAAGCCTGTGACTTCCACATACCGGACATGACAACACTACCCCCAGACACCTCTAAACACATCCTGCACTAGACATGCTTGATGACTGTTTGCTTTTATAAAAGCATTCTCTATATTACGCATTACTGAGCTTTGATTCATTAATAATATTCAGACTTGTAAACAATCCCTTCAGTATAAGTCCCAAGTTAAGTTCCCGATAATGAATTATAAATAAGAAATATGGTTAGGAAGACTGAAAATTGCCAAAATGATTTCTCACTTTCTAGTTTGCTGACACTTCCCGCTTTGCCTTGACTGAACCTTGTAAAAACTGTCTACATACCCCCTACTCTAGGAGCCCAGGTTTAGGTGACCCCTTTTCCAGGGGTCCTGGTTCAGGGGGCTCCTGTTCCAAGGGCCCTGGTTAAGATGGCTGCTATTCCAAGGGCCCTGGTTCAGGTGGCTCCTGTTCTAAGGGCCCTGGTTCAGGGGCTCCTGTTCTAAGGGCCCTCATTCAGATGGCTCCTGTTCCAAGGGCCCTGGTTCAGGGGCTCCTGTTCCAAGGGCCCTGGTTCAGGGGCTCCTGTTCCAAGGGCCCTGGTTCAGGGGCTCCTGTTCCAAGGGCCCTGGCTCAGGGGCTCCTGTTCCAAGGGCCCTGGTTCAGGGGCTCCTGTTCCAAGGGCCCTGGCCCTGTTCTAAGGGCCCACGTTCAGGTGGCCTCAGTTACAAGAACTCTACTTCAGATGGCCCCTGTTTCAAAGGATCCTGGTTCAGGTGGCTTCTGTTCTAAGGGCCTGGTCCCCCATATAATGTATGCATGTACATTTGAATATTGAATAATCGGGTGTTGTATTGGTGAGGTGAGCCTATACATTTCCCTGTGTTATTCCCATGGTGTAGGAACGAGGATGTTGTGCGTGTCTTGACCACAACTTTAAAAATGTTATTCCCAAATTAATCAGCATTTGATTTCTAGATGGTGGTGCATTACTGCTTTAAGTTCTCCTTTTCTTATTGGAGCACAGGCTAACAAGGTTGGGTTACAATGATCTTTAACAATACACTTTTCATTTCATATGATATTTTTGTCTTGTAATATAAAATATATTTCTATAAGTATACATATCACTAACATATTGCCATCGCCAAAATAAGGAATTCCTGTATATCAAAGACCTATAGGTCTATATCGTATAATATAATATATTGTAATATAATATAATAAATACTTGATAGGGTGATCAGATGCTTTAATATTACCATCTCTGCCTTTAGGCCCTATGCCTGTTATGTCTAACAATTAGTCCACATGTTCCCTAATAAAACCCATACATACATCTACACATCCTAGGCTTCATTTCTAGATTTATGGGAAAATGTCAGTTAATGGTCAATTAAAAAAATATCTTAAGCAAAATTTACAGAATGCACCATCTGATTTCTAAATTAAAAAATAAATGGGTACGGATGATTATACATGTAATGCAAATTATCTGCGGAATTCATGGTTCTAAACATGTTGGTGAAAAAATAGTTGTTAATTAAAAGTAAGCTAACTGTCAGTTAATTAAAACTGAAACAGAAATATACTGTAAACGTAGATATATTCGCGTGTATAAATTTTCGCGATTTTCCTAAAAAGTAAAATTTCGCTCGTACTAAATTTCACACATATCCGATATTTGGCATTTTGTTTCAATACTGTATAAATTTTCGCTCTGGACACATATTTTCGCGGATTTTAAAAAATCGCGAAAATATGTACAGCTCAAAAATATCTACGTTTGGGGCCTTCCATAAAGTATACATGTACACACCAAGGGGGGCTGGGGGGGTCTATTTTCTGGAAGATTTTGTGTATATAAACCCTTTATTTTAATGTGTACAAGAACTTTAGGGGGGTGGGGGGGGTCAATTTCTGGAGAAAATTTGCGTACATACTTTATGGAAGGCCCCTTTACAGTAGTGAGAACCCTGATTAACGTCCCCCTGCCTGTGTCTCCCCGTGTTGTGTAGGTAAGTGTGTGGAGGGTTGCAAGCCGTACTCCACGTGTCAGGAGGCAGACTTTGGCCTGTTCGCGGAGGTACGATACTTCCAGCTGCACGAGCTGGTGACCCCGTCCGGCCTCATCGAGCGCTACCTCAAGGCACTTACCCTGCAGGACGAGGACGCACGCGAGAAGCTCAGACAGCAGGCCATCATCATCCGCAAGGACACCGAGCAACTTGTGAGTACTTACCGTCTCGTGGGTTACTGTCTATAGGGCACCGAGCAACTCGTGAGTTACTGTCTGGTATGTAGTTATATAGGACACCGAGCGACTCGTGAGTACTGTCTGGTATATAGTTACATAGGTCACCGAGCAACTCGTAAGTAACGTCTGTTATATAGTTATATACGACACCGAGCAACTCGTCAATATGTCGATACTGGGGGTGGGGAGATAGCTCAGGCAGTAGAGCGTTAATCTGGCACTCATAAGACTGTGGGTTCGAGACTCAGAAGCACCCGTTGCTAGAGCTGCAACCTCCCCCCTGCTGTGGTAGACATACCGCATATCAAAGGCCTGTCCATCTCACACTATGCCTATTTAGTGTGGGATGTAAAAGAACCATTGCCTCCGTAAAAGTGTAGGGGCGTGCTTTCTACCTTCAGCCACCTCATAGATTCGTCACCATCACCGCCCTTGAAATTACCATAGCTGTTAATTAGGGCATAAAGCAACCCATCAACCAACCAACCAACTATAGATACTGTGTAAAATATATACATATATAGGACATTGGAAACTAGTAACTTACAGTTCTAGACACAAGCAACTCTTGAGTTTCTGTAAATTCTCGCATAGAAGCCTAAATTGTGTATAAGCTTTTGAGTTACTGAGTTAATTAATGTATCCAAGCTAACAAAAATGTTATTTTAGGTCAAAATAACACTGGGGCTGCGATGGTGCATCATGCCGACCCTTTGGGAGTGTCTCAACCCCGAAGGGTTTGCATGATGCTTGAATACAGCCCTGGGAAATTACTCGCCAGGGCTGCATTCAAGCATCACGACAACTAAGGGCATGATGCATTATGGCATCACTGGTTAAAGGGTTCCAAAAAATATCTAAATTTGAAAACCATACCAGAAGCTGACCCTCTCTTCACCCTTTCCCTTGTAGGTCCAGCAGAAGCTCAACACAGCCGAGGAAACCTCCCAGAACGCCACAGCCATGTCGGCCCTCTTCAACTCGAAGGCGCTCGCTGAAGCCAAGGCCACCGTGGAGAAGGCGAGAAGCGAGGGACTCAAGTTCCTGTACGACGAGCTCGGCATCACGACCAAGGAGCAGAAGAACTCGTTCGACTACCTGCGGACGCTGAGGAAGCACAACCGCGCCCAGCTGGCCGTCGAGTACCAGACGTACGTCGCAGGGCCCATGAAGAGCGAGCTATAACCTCAGGGCATGATGCATGAATGAATGCAGCATGATGCATGAATGCATCACAGGTGGTGTGATGCGTGAATGCATCATGATGCATGAGGGCAGCACAGGTGGTGTGATGCGTGAATGCAGCAGCGACGTGATGCATGAATGCGGTATTGGTGTGTAACTCGCTGGTGATACATTCATGGGTTATGCCGTCCCTGTGGGGCTGATACACTCCCAAAGGCTCTGCATGATGCACTAAGATAATGGTGCATCATGACGACAAGGGAGCATGATGCTATGAGGTATCAGGAGGTCTTTAGAGAGTTAATTGTATAAAAGGTCATTTCAGTGAAAAGGCCAATTATATACAATGTTCGCATGAGGTTTTAAGACAAAGAAAAGGGCATTGCCATGTCCCTATACATGTACATTACCCCACCCATCGGGGTCCCATCAGTTAATTATTAATGGTCATGCTTATGTAAATAGTGCAGGGGTCAGACAGAGATGTCACTATTCCTATTTGCAGGAGTTCCTAATTTTTTGTATTAATTATGTTCAAAACCTCAAGATTTCCTACATGTTTTTGTCAACTAGGCAGTGGCATCTCTGGTGACTCATAGTATACACTAGGAACCCCCTTCTGTTGACATCATTGTGTACTAGTAAGGCCAAATTTAAAAAGGTGTGTTTCAGGTTACCCGACCCTAACTAGCAAAACAGAGCCGACCCTAGAAAATGGTATCCAATTTTGAGAAAATATTTATATATTTAAAGTAATTTTGGGGCTATTTCA
Source organism: Harmothoe impar (assembly GCA_947462335.1). Taxonomy (NCBI): domain Eukaryota; kingdom Metazoa; phylum Annelida; class Polychaeta; order Phyllodocida; family Polynoidae; genus Harmothoe; species Harmothoe impar. The sequence goes on along the minus strand of OX381709.1, from coordinate 12,652,056 downwards.
GAGTCAATTTGTTAGCCCACGAGTTGACGCCATTGTCAGCGAGTTTGCGCCAAAGTGTGCGAGTCAATTCTTGGGTACTTCCAGGGATATGAAAACTTCCCAGGGCAAAGTTTTAAAAAAATCCGACCTACCCTACCTAGATTTTCAGACTATGTAACCTGAAACACACCTTCTTTTTTTTTGGCCTGATGTGTAGTCATGATGATATGTATGCAAGACTCAGGTAATACAAATGAAGCATCGTGCATCTGTGATTACAGGAACCGAGTATCTCTGTAGTAACTAGTATTGGTATACTCTTCTTTTATAATATGTATATTGACAACATCTCAGCTTGTCACGGAGGACAATAAGGGACGATATAGATTCAGATGTTAGATTTATATAGTATTAAAAGTACAGTGTAAAAAAGGTTTCCCATCACCGCTTGTATCACATAAATATATATATATATATGTTTTGGAATATGTTTTCTCTTTCCTTTTGATATAGTTGATGTTAAATAGTGACAGTAAGCTAGAAATAACTTGCATCATCACAACCTTTGAAAATCACTTGATAACAGAACTACTGAATTGATAACTCTGTTCGCGAATAAAAACCTACATTTCCCAGTGCTTGAGACATAATTTATGAGTGACATAATTATAGCTGAGTTGTGGACAGTGTTTTAAAATAAAACCGGTGTCTATATGTACGTGTAGTATATCATGTACGTGTAGTATATCATGTACGTGTAGTATATGATGCGTGTCCCACAGACGTGTGCACATCCAGAAATACATGGACATGTACCATGTGTTTATGCAAGCACGTCGTAATAACGATGTATTGCATCAAATTTACAGACTACTAACACTTACAGAACTAGTGTCTGGGAAATCCAGTCGGTCTCGACTAGTTATGACGAGCATGTACATGCATTCATTGAGTTTCATTCATAAAAGAGATAAGCACTGTAAATACACATGTACAAATTGTATTTCAATGAGAGTCCCTTATCATGCAGACTATTCCAGAAGTACGCTAACTCGAACAGCTTAGTTTGAATGCTCCCTTGGACCATCCATGTTAGAACAGTTTAGGTATCTAATGCAGGGGCCTATTCTAGTGCTGTTCGTCCATAGTTGATGCATGCTATATATGTGCCTTCTGTTTTTGCAATTGGCAAAAATAATTTATCTATCCACATTTTGTACATTTTTGCTATTTCTACAGACGTCTATATATCGCCCTATATATTGAAAAGTCTTTATTTACTTCGGAGCCATTTGTATCCTTTGGAAACTTGCCCCTCAAATTCATGTTCTGGCAAGATATATTATTCCTATACAAAAAGCTAGAGGATCTTGTGTTTATGAATCCTTCAAGAGAACCGATACATTCTGTCAAATAAACACTGTTTTGACTTGTATTTCATGTTCGTTTGTTTCTTTTCTCTCCACATTTATTATGAAGTGTATCTTGTCAAGAAAGCACAACTGTTACTTGTCTATTTACTAATACGTATACCATAAACACCCGACATAAACAGGTCCACTATTATCTTAAATTGACATGGTCCGATATTTCTTATATTCTAAATCCCACTGAAATTTGTTACAAATATTAGCACTGTAGTGTTTGACTATAGAACCCCTCAGTACGACGCATCATGCCAAGGCGGGAACAGCCTCACAATATCATGTTTGGACAATATCATGTTTGGTAGATAAGGCACAATACAATGTCATCTATGGGCAATAGAATCAGCCTTCTATTAAAGAAGCCAAATTAGAGGTTCGGATGTGTTCCAGGTATTGTATCTTACAGTGTATTTTCAATGGGGTAATTATAGTATGCAGTCTAAAGGTAGGAATTTGAGCCATAAATCTGATAAATAGTCTAATTCTGGGCTTAAGTTTAGAAAATGAGATAAAATAAATTAGGTAGCACATGAAGTATGTAGGTACATAGGGAACATTCTGGTTAATTTGATTTTGATTAAAATTGATTTTCGAGTCTATTATCGGACCATATCACTTTAAACGACTCTTTCTCCCGAGGTGTAAAGGTTAAATGATATCCCAACTAGCATGCAAGGATACGTTGAACCAACGTTGCCAAAAGGTAAGCCATCGTTGGCCCAACGTACAACAAAGTTGCCTACAGTGCTTTTTGGCCGTCCATTTATATATTTTATACCCTTCTTTCCAAAACGTTTCTCTAAGGTTGGGGATAGAGACTTTTTTTAACGTTATTTCAACATCAAAATAATGTTCAAAAATAATCAAATTTAGATATAATCATACGGTGGAATGGTGCATATTGTATCATTTCTTTAACAGAATAGTGCAGATACATGAACAGAGCCCTGATGTACTAAATTGGAATGTATCCAGTCTATTTCCTATTACCCATGTTAGCTATCCTGGCATATGTGTGTACGTACCTTGTACGTAAGAGTATAATATATCACTCAAACAGCTGATCGCAGTAAGTTAATTGGTACATAGTCATATTGATGATATCAGGGGATATTATATCAAGTGATGATAACATTTTCAAAAACGTTGAGATAACGTTTTTAAACGTTTCTCCTTCTAATGTATCTCACCAGGTGGCAGTTTAGCTGATCATGCTATTATTCAGACACTATAGGGAATGACTAGGCTTTCTTTTAAAGTCTGAGAGAGTTTTATAAATATTCCAATTAGAACCAAAGTTATAGAGAACTACTTCGTTTTCAATATACCAATCTAAAGATACAATCTTCCAAAGTTGTCCTGGAGCAAGCAACATGCTCGCCAAAACGTCAAAGAACATCAGAGCTGCCAACCTCAAAACTTTGAAAATCGTATTTTTTAAGCTATTTTTTGCCTGAAAATCGTATTTATCGTACTCCCCTCATCCCTAAATCGTACTAAAATCGTATTCCTAATGAAAGGCCAATACATAACATTGACAAGATAGTTCTTAATTCCCTCACTTTTCCCTGACATTTTACTGACAATCAGAAAAACTGTTGACATTTCTTTTTGATATTTTCTTCACAGAATATGAAATTATGTGACATTTTCCAAAAAAACTAATACCAACTAGAAGTAGCGCTTATTATCTAGTAAATTGTTGCAGAAATTTGGAGATTTTATTTTTATTTTTATAGCTTAAAACCTCTAAGGACTGGAAATCGTACTCAATAGATGTAAAATAACAGCAAAAATGATCAAAAATCGTACTGGGTACCCCAAAATCGTACTAAATCGTACTCCTAATGCAAAATCGTATTCAGGCCCAAAATGGGGTCAAAAAGCGTACTAATACGCCAAAAGCGTACTACTTGGCAGCCCTGGAACATACAAAAGTAAGGTTGAATTTCCCCAGAGTAAGCTAGGGCACTCTATTTTTTTTTATAGAATCCAGGTTAACCAATCCCCGGAGGCAAAGTATTCCTAAAAATACATTGCAAATAATATACTTGTTTCTCATCACCTCGTGAGCATTACCAAAATAACCTTTTGAAGATTTCTTTATTTTTCAAATTCTAATGGAAAAACATGACAAAAATTAGACAAGTATGGGATAGTGATGGAAACCAAATATATTATTTGGACTGTCCTAAATGTGCTCTCAAATCCTCAGAGTACATCAATCTAACAGTAAATCTACTGAATCATGGCTCAGTCTCAAGACTTTGTAACAATCGGATAGCCTTTGACCGGGTGACATCTTTGACCGGGTGACGCCTTTGACCGGATGACGTCTTTGATCGGGAGGCTAGAAAAGGCAACTTTTTTCCCCCCCATAGCGCTACTATTTGAAAAAATATGTGGATGGTTATTGCATAATACTTTGGACGGTGTAGCTCTTCAACCACCCTCCACCCCCTGTAACTAATAAATGAACACTCCCTAAGGAGGTGCTGACATTTAACAACAGGGAGGGGTAGTGGATTTTATAGTTCGTAGGCTAAACGTCTTTTAACTCCCCCCCCCCCCCCGTGTTAACTTTAAGGGGTTGTCTTTTTTTTTTTACCCCCCCCCCCCCCTCCTCCTCGCTGACTTTTCGCTGAAAAAAAGAGGTGAACCCCAAAAGATATTATTACTGGGGATGACAATTTTTACCCCCCCCCCCCCCCCGCCTTCAACTCAAGGGCTCGAAACATGTTAAACCACCCTCCATCCCCGTTGTTAAAGAATTATCACCCCCTGTAAACGTAGGTCTATATACATTATAATTAGCTTTTATTATATCTTGCTAGCTGGGCGACTCAACCGTGGGGCGGTTGGTGGCGGGAAAAAATGCAAATCTTGTCGGTCAGTAGTATAGTATGTATCGGAACGGGACTATAGTTAAGTACTGTTTATTACTCAATCGACATGCAGCCAATCAGAGGCCTCCATTTGGTCACGTGACCGGAAGTGACCTACTTAGGGGATTAGTGGTGACGTCACGTGACCTAGTTAGCCAATCAGAGGCCTCCATTTGGTCACGTGACCGGAAGTGACCTACTTAGGGGATTAGCGGTGCATTCTGGGTAACCCTGAAGCCAATCAGAGGCCTCCATTGGGTGACCGGAAGTGACCTACTTAGGGGATGGTGCATTCTGGGTAACCTACTGACCTACTTAGGGGACCGGAAGTGACGTCACATGACCTAATGGCCAACCGGAAGTGACCTCATTGAGGATCACGTGACCGGAAGTGACCTGATTGATCACGTGACCGGAAGAAGAAGAAGAAGAAGAAGAAGAAGAAGAAGAAGAAGAAGTGACGTCACGCGACTTAATGAAGAGATGAGCGTCTTTAAGGGGTCACGGGCTTTAAAATGTGATATCTTTTTTTTTTGGAGGAGGAGGCGAGTCTCTTATTTTTTTTCGGTAAACTAATAAAAAACACTACGATATAAGTTTTTTTTTCATTTTTTTTCATTTTTTATTGTTTTACGAGCGACTGGAAGTGACTTATTGAACTAGGTAGAAGCGTTCTTTAGAGTGTATAAGGGGGGGAGGGGAGGGGAGGGGGGGAGGGGGGCTTCTTTAAGATGCATGGGGAGGGGGGGCGCTTTTAGGATGCATGGGGCGGGTGGTGGGGGGGAGGGGGGGGAGGGGGGAGGGGGGCACTCTAGGGGGGTGGGGGAGCACTCTAAGGGGCGTTTGTCTCTTTTAAGAAAAAAAGAAAAGAAAAAGATTTCAATCGAGAGACACGCTTCTTCCTCTCGAGAGGAAGAAGCGTGTCTCTTCGTTTTTTTTTTGTTTATCACGTGCTGCGATGAGGCGATCAGCTGCGACTGGAGGAAGTGACACTTTAAGAGATCGCGCGTCTTAATTGTTATGATATTTTTTTTTTTACTTACTAATAAAGAAGACGTATGAAAATAAAACACAACAATTCACATGTCCGTCGTTCTCGTTGTTTCTTGCTTGATAAAGTCAAGTAATATCGCGATGCCGAGGCCAAACTTTCCCATGTCCTCAGTCAACACTCGAAGGAGTTCAAAAGGCGTACCGCCGGCGCCGTCAGCTTCATCTTGCCACATTTTCAACACTCGGAAGGCCCACTCAGCGGGACTTCCTCCGTATTCGCATTCTTCAGCGATCTTATCTAACCTCTCAGGCGACAATTTTAAATGGTCCCCCACCTCTTTCCACCTGCTACCCAGACGTCTGCCGAGGGTGCCCAAGTGCTTATGCATCGCGCGCGAGTCGGGGTTTTCGAAATCCAACCCCTGTCTGTGGAGAAGGGCCATCCACTGAGCCAACAGTTCCATGCGTCTTATGCGGGTGAAGACGCGACCGAGCTCGCCCCATCTATGACGATGCGGGGTTTCACCCCACCACAGTCGGAACATCGCCGTACACAGCTCCTCCGGTGTCTTGACACTGCGCTCTACTAGAGCATCCATACGGGCGGCGCTGACTTTTAAGCTACTGCCCAACTCTCTCCAACAGCCGCTCAACTCTTTACCTAGTTGACGAAGCAAGGCGTCGCTATAGGCTAACCGCCGCTGTCCTACCTGTCGGGTCTCCCCATCATCGGTCTGCTGCCTCGCGCCGCGTCTCACGTCGTCAAGCCGCATTAACTTTTTTTCAGGCGCACCGGGCGGTGAAGGCGAGCTTGAAAGTGGAATAGCTTGAGCCATCTCGTCTCGTCTTGGCGGCGGCGGCAGCGGCGGCGGCGGCGGCGGCGGCGGTGGCGGCGGTGGTGGTGGTGGCGGTGGTGGTGGTAGTAGCCGTTACTGGGGTCAGAGGTGATATGTTTTTTTTCCAACAGAAATGAGAGCTTTTTATACAGAGGGAGTTTAATCCCATTTCCAACAGCGCTCCAGCTGTCTAGCACCCTGTCCGCATGACGCTTTTTCAGCCGCTCCGCTCCTTAAGAGCTTAGATGACGAGGGGGTGTGGCATCGCTATCCGTGGAGACCAGCTGAAAACGGTGTTTTTTCCTCACTCATAGCCTTAATACCTCCTACCCCCTACCCGAGGACGTCTCCCTCCCTCTGACATTCATTGTAACAAACGTCAGAGGTCAGGTGAAAATCGGATTTTTTTTCATGCACAGCCTTAGGCAGCTGTCACCCCTCCCTATTGAACTAGCCGGCCGCCCGCCCGCCTGGCCGGCCCGGTCTACTCACCACGGCAGGAGGTGGCGATTTTTGTCTTACACTTAAGTCGCTCACCACATGCACACGCCTCTACTCACAGACAGACACGTTCGTCTTAGGGGGGTCCTGCTTCACGCCACACGCCTCCTGTAGTTTTTTTTTGTATACACACTGTAAGCTCATCACCGTTACCGTTAATCCTTTATACAGCTAACGCGCGCTGAATGGCTGAACAGGGTGGTAAGCGGCTTAGCTCACCACAGTGGATCCCTCAAAAAGGGATCCAGCTGAAAACGTCATACCTTATGTCTTTGTGAATGGCCGCCGCCGGTCAGTCGACGGCAGGCAGCAACCGCTTAACCCTTTATACAGCTAATGCGCGTTGAATTGCTGAACAGGGTGGTAAGCGGCTTAGCTCATCATCACAGTCGATCTCTCAAAAGAGGGGGGGGGGAAAGGGATCCAGCTGAAAACGTCATGCCTTATGTCTTTTTGTTTCTCTTTGTGAATGGCCGCCGGCCAGCCGGCGGCAGCTGAACAGGGTCGGTAAGTAGCTTAGCTCTAGAAGCGAGAAGGCGTATATAAGGGGCTTGGAAACCTCCATTCACTCACTCATTCTTTTTTGCTGCTCTCTACAGTCACCACCATGAGCAAAAGACAACAGCTAGCGGCGTTCAAGAACAAGAAGACTACGCGGAACAGCGTTCGTTTAGCGTCAGTGCCTGCTCTTGCTACTGAACATGAGACTACCGCCGCAGCCGGTTGGTCTTATCACCCTCCTGCTGTAGCGAGCGCTCGCGGCAGTAGTAGTAGTAGTAGTAGTAGCAGTAGCACTAGTAGTAGCAGTAGTAGTAGTAGTGGTAGTAGTACTAGTAGTACTACTGGTAGCAGTCGTCGTGCTAGCGACGTTGTTACACTCGCGACGGTACACGTTGCTGCTAAGCGCGCTGCCGCTGCTACCGCCGTCCCGCCTGCCGCTGCTGCTGCTGCTGCTGCTGCTGCTGCGCCTGCTACTGCTGCGCTTGCTACGGCTGCGCCTGCTGAGGCTGCTGCTGCGCCTGCTACTGTTGCGTCTGCTGCGGCTGCGCCTGCTGCGGCTGCTTCTGCTGCACTTGCTGCTACTGCTACTACTACTGACGACAACGCTCCTGGCACAGCGCAGTACTGGCAACCGGGTTTTTACCTCCCCACTACTGTTGATGACTTTGATGACCTGCCGCACGTTGCACAGCCCCTCTCCTCCACCACTACATCGACGGACGCCCTCGACGCCGCTCGCGCTGAGAGTTACAGCTATTCGGACACTCAGCCCCTGAACCGAGAAGAAGAGGAGGAGGAGGAGCAGCAACAGGGTGAGACAGAGAACGACGCTGACGACGAGGCGTACGAAGAACCCGAAGGGCAAGGGGTGAGCGGTACGTTTTTCGGCTTCCCTCTTCGACCTTTCGACCTCACTTCCTCCACTGCTAGCGCCCCCCCGTCCGGTCCGTGGCGACTGCCCTCACCGCCACCTTACGAGGGCGGCGGCGGCGCTTCATCTTCTACCGCTACACACAGCACGGACGGCGTGTGGCTGCGCTGTTCCAACAACGAGACCTCCGATACCACCAGCGCTGACGCTGCTCCTGCTATCGGTTCTGCTGCTGATTCAGCTCACGCTGATGGTGTTACTCATCCTGCGGGTGTGAAACGTTCTAAGGTGAGTTCCAGAACAACAAGGCCCACTAAGAAGAGAAAAATACAAGAAAAAGAAGGAGATGGACGAGAAGAAGCAGAGAAAACACTCGGGTTAGAGTTCTGCTTAGACGGAGCTTTGACGCTGGAGATCTGGGAGGACGTGGCTAGACTGTCTAGGAGGCCGCGCTACACAAAAGACGGCCAGGTGAAAGAGGCGTCTCTGACCAGAAGCAAGCGAGTGCACTTCACGGCCGACGCGCTGCGCGAGCTCATAGCACGCATCGCCGATATCCGCGCAGTGGTGCGCATACGCGACACAGCGGCCGCGCAAGGAAAACCTAATCACACCCCCTGGTTCGCAGTGCTGGATGAGGCGGGCGAAGTGTACGCAGCTGTGAGCTACTACAGCGGTAAGAACCTCGTCCACGTGCGCAAGTACGAAGGTCCTGACAAAAAACCCACACAGCAGGGGGTGACGCTGTCCGCCAGAGCGCTCAAAGAGTTGGATGACAAAACAGAGATCATTCTGAAATATCTCGGCATAGATTCGGAATGAGAGACGCTCAACGCTCACGCGCGCACACACACACACACAGCGTTTGACGTACGCTGTATGAGACAGACAGACAGACAGACAGACGGATACACAGACAGCAGACAGAAAGATAGTTACATAGACGACAGATTGATAGATGGCTAGATAGATAGATAGATAGTTAGACGGCTAAGTAGTTGGTAACCGAGTGAAAAAAAACATGACACAGTACGTATGCGAAAAGTGTTTCAAAATGTTTAAAAGAGCGTACAACCACGAGAGACACGTAGAAAATTGTAGAGTAGTAGCTAAGTTTTGCCCTCTATGCGGCGAAGGGGATTGCCGAAAGAGCGCTTGTCGACGCGAATCTCTGGACGGGGTGACCGTCCCTCCGCGCATATGTGCTGTACCGAACGGGGAGGAAACGTTCACGGCGAATTGGCCTGCGATACAAACGGGCGTCAGGATGCACGGGACTCGCGTGAGTGTAACAAACTTCAGGCTACCAACCGGCGAGTTGAGTGACGCTGTAGATACTATGCGTCGCATTCACTTGACACAAAGATTCAGATACAAAGTGGGTTTCTCGGTAGGCTTACTGTTACAACACAGAGAAGACAAGAGCAAACTGCGCTACTTCCACGCCTCCCAGAACAACGCAACTCTCATACAACCGCTCCCTACTGTAACTAATTCAGAAACTTTGGAAGAGCTCCTCTCAAAGATGCAAAACACCGTCGCTTGCGAGGAGGTACGGAAACTTTGCGACGCTGACACCAAGTGGCACGTTCTTTTTCCTACCAATTTGAACATCTGCGTTTACATGGGACCGGGGGAATTCCCCATAGGCGGTAGGATCACTCAGGCCGGTCGAGTTGGAAAGAGAAGCGGCGTGTTAGATTTTCCCAACAAGGACAACCTCTGCATCTTCCGCTGCATTTCCTTTCACTTATACAACACCAGCAAGCGCGCTTCAGATTTGTTACGTCAGTTCTGTCCCGCTGCCACACCTGAATCCTTTCCGGGTCTGAACATCCGCGACTTACCCGCGTTAGAGAACTTGTTTGACGTACAAATAGCGGTTTACACTGCGTCGCGTCAAGTGCCGGGGCGGAAGTTGAGAAGACGCGTTACTCTGATCAGACCGCCTTCCAGAACTGTGGCCGCCCGAGGTAAAGTCAACCTACATCTGACGGCGAAAGGCGGTTTGCACGTCTCTCTCGTCACGGACTTCAACGCGTACGCGGGCATATACGAATGTTGCAAGTGTAAGGCGGCGTTCACCACCGAGTTCTTGCTAAAGAGACACAGGAACCAGCTTTCCTCTTGCCGACAAGTCAAGTTGCGCTACGTAGGTGGCATCTACCAAAATTCGAGAACGATTTTCGAAGCGCTAGCAGACTTCTCCATTTTTCCCCCCGACGGACATTCCGGAATCTACCCTTACAAGATCGCCTTCGATTTCGAGGCTTTCTTCAGACCGTGCAAAGAACCGTCGACGGAGCACGTGTCCCTGCTGTGGGATCACGTCCCTTTGTCGGCTAGCGTCGCATCCGACTTTCCGGGGTGGGAGGGGCCCGTCTGCTTCGTCAGAGCGTCCGACGCAGATTCCGACCCCTTGTTGGACCGAGTTTTAAATCACATAAACGAGAACGCCAAAGCGATCGGGGAAGCTGTGCTAGAACTTTACCGACCGACGTTAGCGAAGTTAGATGCGGCGATAGGTGAAGCTCTCCTGCTGGAGGAGGCGACTTTCACCACCCCTTCTCCAGGCGGCTTCGCTGCGGCTCAGACCAGACACCCGTTAGTTCAACTGAAGAAGCGTCTTCTGAGATACATCCGTCAAGCTCCAGTGGTGGGCTTCAACTCGGGGCGTTACGACTTGAACCTGATCAAAATACGCCTTCACTCGTTCTTCGCCTCCGGAGACCGAAGAAACCAAGAATTCAGCGTCATAAAGAGAAGCAATCAATACTTGGCGGTTTACACACAGCACACGGTTTTCTTGGACGTAGTCAACTATTTGGCACCCGGTTACAACTACGCGACCTATTTGCGAGCTTTCACCAGGAACGAAGAGAAAGGTCACTTTCCTTACGAATGGATGACGTCTACCAGGAAACTGGCAAACAGAACGCTGCCGCCGAGATCGGCTTTCGACAGCGAGCTGACGGGCGTCAAAATGTCCGAATCCGACTACGCCGCATGTCAGAAAGTTTGGTCCGACGAGAAGATGCAAACTATGGAAGACTACTTGATCCACTACAACAACAAAGACGTGAAACCTTTCATAGAAGCTCTGAAAAATCACGCTAAATTTTTCCAAGATCGCGGCATCGACATGTTGAAAGACGGAGTTTCTCTCGCCGGTTTGACTTTACGCTTCCTCTTCCAAAACCTAGAAGACGCGTTCACAACGTTTCCCCAGTTCGACGCCGTCCTCCACGCTCTGATCAAAGAGAATCTAGTCGGCGGTCCTTCCATCATCTTCCATAGATTTCACGAGAAGGGCACCACGCGGATAAGGGAGCACAAGTACGGCGAAGAAGCGAGACCGTGCCAACACATCCTAGGACTAGACGCTAACTCTCTGTACTTGCGCTGCATGAGCGAAGCGCACTGCACGGGCTATTACGCGGTGAGACGGCCCGAGACCGAGTTCAAGCCCGAAATCAGGCAAAGAAACTCTCACAGCGCTTTGGAGTGGTTACGCTTCGTAGAGCACGACCGCGACGTGAAACTGCGCCACGCTCTGAACGGCGGCGAGATGGCGGTAGGCTGTCGGAGAATTCGCGTGGACGGATTTCACGCGGCCTCTAATACGGTTTTCCAGTTTCACGGGTGTTGGTTCCACGCTCACGAGTGCATACCGTCGCACCGATATCAGTGCGCTTCACTGAGAGAGGAGAGACGCGACAGAACGACCAGAGTAAGCGCTTACTTGAAAGCGTTAGGTTACAAGCTGGTCGTCGTGTGGGAGTGCGAATGGCGAGAGATGAAGCGTCGAGATGAGCGGGTCAAGGCCTCCCACCAACGCTGGAAGGTTGACGCTTTGAAAGTGTCTCGAAACGCGATGAGCGAGAGCGACATCCTTTCCGCTGTGAAAGAGGAGAAAATGTTCGGTTTAGTTCAAGTGGACATCACTACGCCGCCTCACCTACGAGAGTACTTCGAAGAAATGACCCCCGTTTTCAAGAACGCGACCGTTTCAAAATCGGACATAGGCCCTCACATGTCAGACTTTGCGCAGGAAGAAAAGCTGTTGAGCACGCCTCAGAGATGTCTGATAGGGAGTTACCACGGAAAAAATATTCTCTTGGGAACGCCGCTTCTCAAGTGGTATTTAGAGCACGGTTTGATAGTCACCAAAGTGCAGCTGGTGGTAGAATACCTACCTAAACGCTCCTTTGCCGGTTTCGCGGACGAAGTGACGGCGGCGCGAAGACGTGGCGACGTGAACGAGAACGAGAAAATTCTGTCAGACTGTTACAAGTTAATGGGAAACGCTACGTACGGTAAAACAATCTGCAACAAAGAAAAACACACGGCGGTGAGATACACTGACAGTCGGAAGTTCGAACTATTGGCCAATTCGTGGCGCTTCAAAAAGGCGTCCGAGTTGACTTCCGATCTGTTTGAAGTCGAACTACAACCGAAAACGGTCAAGAACAACCTCCCTATTCAGATAGGGTTCATGGTATACCAGTACGCGAAGTTGAAAATGTTAGAGTTCACATACGACTTCTTGGATAGATTCGTCGATCGGCGCGATTATGCCCTTTGTCAAATGGACACCGACAGTCTTTACATGGCTCTCAGCGGTGCCACGTTGGATGACCTAGTGAAACCTCGCCTGAGAGAGACGTACTTCAGAGAGAAACGAAAGTGGCTTCCGACAGCGGTGTGCGACGAGCACTTAGAGCTTTTCGTGAAGACAAAAACGGAAAGAGTGCGAGAATGGTGTGCGCCGCCCGGCGGATGTTGTGAGAGACGGTACCTTCACGATCTGAGAACTTCGGGGCTCATGAAAGCGGAGTGGGAAGGTGACGGGATCCTAAGTCTCAACCCTAAGACTTACATTTGCTACGATCGAGTCAGCGACACCGGTGAAAGAAAATCCAAAAAATGGAGTGCAAAAGGCGTACAGAAGAAACAAAACCCCCAGGAACCAGACGCCTTCTTGGATGTTCTTCGCCAACGAAAAACTCTCATTGCTGTAAATAGAAATTTCAAAGTGGTGCGAAACAAAATGGTCACCTACACCATAGAGAAAGACGGCGTGCGCTACTTGTATTATAAGCGTCGCGTGCATTCTGACGGTGTGACAACGAGTCCTTTAGAGATATGAAAAAAAAAAAAAAAAAAATAAGCGTGTGCATCTTTTCAAAAATAGAGTGTTTATCAAGATTGAAAAAAAAAAATAAAAAAAAATTAAAAGAAAATATTGTTGTGTTTTTATTATCATACGGCTTCTTTTACTAGTAAGTCGCGCAGTCTCTTAAAGCGTCACTCATGTGACGACGTCGCTTCCAGTCACGGGATCCTAAACAAAAAAAAAACTTCTTCTTCTTCCGGTCACGTGATCAATCAGGTCGCTTCCGATTGGCCATTAAGTCGTGTGACGTCACTTCCGGTCACGTGACTCATCAGGTCACTTCCGATCACGTGATCCTAAATTAGGTCATATGACGTCACTTCCGGTCCCCTAAGTAGGTCAGTAGGTTACCCAGAATGCACCATCCCCTAAGTAGGTCACTTCCGGTCACCCAATGGAGGCCTCTGATTGGCTGCAGGGTTACCCAGAATGCACCGCTAATCCCCTAAGTAGGTCACTTCCGGTCACGTGACCAAATGGAGGCCTCTGATTGGCTAACTAGGTCACGTGACGTCACCACTAATCCCCTAAGTAGGTCACTTCCGGTCACGTGACCAAATGGAGGCCTCTGATTGGCTGCATGTCGATTGAGTAATAAACAGTACTTAACTATAGTCCCGTTCCGATACATACTATACTACTTCGGTCTCCTAGCACAATGCAGTAGCGTTGGACGGTTTTTTTAGAGTTCTGCTTGGAGAGTGTGCCAACCACGTGCGAACTATAATTTATTGAATGCCAATATTTATATACAATTTTGTAGGTAAAATAATATTTGATTATGTCATCACTGAAATGTTGAGTTTAATTACACAAATGTACGAATATAAACATCATATATCGGAGGAACTATGTTTCCTGCGTTTCAGCTTGTTCACCATGACCTACTTTCTGATATTCATACGCCAAAATGGCGACTGCCGTCAGAGGAAAGCGCTTGCTCGTTTCTGAGTAAAATATCCCAATTTATGCCGTAAATCGCCACAAAATAAACCCAATGATGGATCATGCGAAGAAAGTAACGTCCCGGATTTTTGCTACGACGCTTTTGGAGCCCAAGGATGACCTAGATGAGGTAAAAATGACCAAATTGTGCCAGTTTTGCGGGTGGCCGTGGTGGTGGCAGTAGCTGCGGAGAGTTGACCCCGTTCCTGTTGGACTGCGAATATCATCTACTTGTATAGTGTCAAGGTCTGTCTAGGGACCCTAGTTAAAGAAATACAACGTCTTGCCAGCTACTGTCTCCCTGGAGACTGTAGAGTGATTATTCTGGTTAATGTCTTTGTATATTGTGTTAAACTAGGGATGGTGTGCAGTAACTGAGATGGGAGAAGACACTGACAGGCTTTGTTTACCCTTGTGTCAGCTGGGATAATCCTGTGGTCAGTGCCACTGCCAGGAATGGATGCTGTGTTTTGAGGAGGATGTCTTGGAATTGTTTTGTACATTTGATGGTGTTATGTTTCCACCATAGTCTCTATTCAGTATTTGAATTTCCTGTAAAGCCTTATATGTTGTCTTTCAATTTAGATGGCAGAAAATAATACCACATTGAATTATCGATTCATAGATCTGGTGAAATCACATTTCTCACACTGACAGACAGAGACAGAGAGCGAGAGTCAGATGGTGATTGTGAATGATTGTTGACAGATTTCTCCATCAGATGAAAAGGCACACCTTACATTTTTATCAAATGCTGGCCCTAGCGTGTGTCGCGAGCGAAGGAGCAGTGAATATTGCTAGAGGGGTTTGCGGGGCATGCCAAACCAAGACATTTTTGAAAGTCTAGATGCAAATTGGTGCATTGACATTGTAAAATATTTTGATCTAACAATTTGCGGGTTAAAATTAACAGAACTCAGAGTCATAGTATAACATAGCTCTTGCTCTAGCTCGTTGAACTCATTCTAACAAATAAAACACCACAAAAAACTTAAAAACAACGACTATAGCTCTATTAGTATATAGAAACTAAAAATCAAAAGTCATTGAATCATAATGAGAGATGAACATATTAATTAATATTATTATTAAAAAGTCCTAGAGAATAGAGTTCGGTACTGATTGAGGTTGGGCCTTTGGGGGTATTCCCTAAAGATAATTTTGTAAATATAGACTTGAAATGGTGCAGTATGTCACAATTTGGCAGTTTACAGATGTGCAAATGTGGCTGGGACATTTTGATTATTTCTAGAAGGTTTCCACTCATGCTTAAGACTAACAAAAGGGGTGACATTTTTCTTCCCCTCCCTAGGATTTATATTCTTAAACAGCCCTCCCTCCCCCCTCAAAAAAAAATAATCCACCAACCACAACCTAGTTTTGCAATACTTGGCTGACATGTTCGTCTATACTTTGTAACACATTGCCACCATTCCTATGTTTCAGAAATTGGAGCGATGTTTTGCTGGCATGACCAGTTTGATAAATGGACTATCAGAACGAGAACAAAATGATGTCCTACAAGCACACGTAAGTAGCACTCTAACCAGAGCCATAGATTTGATAGGTTATGGTGAGGTCTTCTTTCTTTCTGCTAGATCTACCCAATTTAAATATCGTTCTATTAACCATTCAACAATTACATAGTGCATGTTAAATGTAGATTAGACAGAACTAGAATTTTGTTCAAGAAAAAAAATCCCCCTAGAAGTGTAAGAATTTTAACCCCCAAAAAATTTTAAAAGGGAGAAAAATAAAATCTAGATATATCATACATGGACTCAGCACCTCAGCGCTGTATTAAATGCATTATGCCGACCCATTACTAGACCCCCCACAGCGTAAGGATGATGCACTAAGTAACACAGTGCCGGCGAGTTACTCCCAGCCACTGATTTGGTGCATCATATCGACAAATGGACATGGCGTGTTGATGCATCATGCCGTCCTTAGGGAGTGGTCATTTTTTAACAATTTTGGGGGGGGGGGTCGGTGGATTTTCGCGCGAGCGGGTCAAAATCTTTTTGGTCCCCCCCCCCCAGCCTCGGCCAGCGTCTATCCTACCAGGTGGATAGTATTGGGCTGGAAGTCCGAGACTGCCCCACCCCCCCTCAGGCAAGTTGAAATTGAGCGCAGCCGACCCCTTTGGCCCCCCCCCTTCAAGGGGTCAACATTTTTTTGGCACCCCCAAATCCACCAACCCCCCCTGTTGTTAAAAGATGACCACTCCCTTACAGGATTAACTTCACCGTGCTGCCTTATCAGCAGCCCGCAACAGCTGCACCGAGGTGACCGCGTTAAGATTACAAAATCTAGATTAAATATGAAATAAAAATGATAACTTTATCAAATGTCCACACATACAAGTTGGCTGCTATCAGTGATGACATACAAGTCGCTTGTACTTGCCGTTTGGGAATTTCCATGTAGTATATTAATATGTTTTCTTTGAAAGTTTTGAGCATTTTTAACTGACCATGCCCTAAAGTCTAGCATATACTTTTTCCAAGTATACTAAAGTATCTATAGACAGGCCCCTAAAAGTACCTATTAAATGCTCAAAGGATTTTCTCAGACTTTTTAGGGCTGTGAAAACTCAGAGGGAACTCTAAATTCAAGATGAATCTTCCTGAGATTCATCCAGATACATTTAGAATTTTTTTCCCTTATGACGCCGGGGGGGGGGGGGGGGGGGTAAAACATCATCAGACCAGAAGACCACAATACATGAAATTGCACATTGTTCTGTTAAAGTACATGTATGTCATTTACAAGGGCTAATACCATAAAAAAAAACTCACATACAAGCCACGGCTAGTAGGTGAGTTAGATCGCAGGTGCGGCTTATAGGGTCAGCAAGTTCAGGGTGCGGCTTATACGCAAGGTTTTGCTGCAATACATGTAGTACGATCCTAAAGTCGTCAAAATCAGCCCCCTGGTGCGGCTTTCTAGGTGCAGCTTATATGCGAGGTTTTACGGCACAGTAGATCAGGCATGGCCTTGTCATTTCACGCACCATCTTCAAAGGAAATCGTTTTTTTCCATTTCACACCCGTCTATTGTATGTTAACGATAAGCTTGTTGTCTGTTGTAGGTGTGTAAAGGCAGCCCCCAACACGAGGAGGTCCAACTGGGGCTGCTGTACGCTCTACTCACCGACCCCAAGGTGGCCACACGGGTAAGTTACTCATATGCAGTCTTTGCCAAAACGTGCCGGACAGTGGCAATGTCCGCCTAGAATGGCTTTAGGGAGTGGTCATTTTTTAACAACAGGGGGGGGGGGGGGGTTGGTGGATTTAGGGGGGGGGGGACCAAACAAATTTGGACCCCTTGAAGGGGGGGGACCCGCTCGCGCGAAAATCCACCAACCCCCCCCCTGTTGTTAGAAAATGACCACTCCCTTAGTCCGGCAGAATGACTAGTGTTGCAAGACCAGATGTCCTGCTGATCATGGGCTTTCCAAAACTGAAAGACCTTTTTAGATATTCCAACTAGAACTGAAGGTACAACTCCTAGAGTAAACACTAACATTTTAAGTCAATAAATACTATTTTTATTTTGTATTTTCTTATATAAAATAGCATATTATTTTCTTTCGGTATCCGTTCCTGTGGAAATCTATCCAGTCCTGTGAAATTTGCAAGCGGAAGGACCGAATATCCAGCATGGTGAAAAAGTTTCCGCAAATACTGGATATGGTGTATTAACATGTCTATGTACATGTAGTACAGGAGTTCGAAAGTTACACACAGGGTCTTGGACTCTTGGTGATGTGCCAGGCCTACCATTGACTAAGTTGCCAATTTTCCAGAATCCTACTTTTGCAGCCATTCTTAATTTTTTGCTGAAGTCTAATTAAAATATCTTGATTTCCTACAGAAAATTGACCAATATTTTATGGTTTCCTTCTTTTTGTCTACGACTGAGTATCATTATATTTTGTGAAAAGCGGAACCTTGAAGCAGTCTCTAGTCCCTCACTCCCTATCGTGGGGCAACCAGACTTTAAACTACCCAAACCACCAATATTGGGGTAAATTGTGTGGAGAAACCTATGCGACTAGATAGACTTGACACATATATCTACTGTATTGTATGGTTGTCTTAATTAACCCTTGGTGCAGAGCCCTTAGCCCCCATGATGCATGAATGCAGCACTGACGAGTAGCTCTCCAGGCCTGTATGCATGCATCATGAAGACAAAGGGCATGTCACGTTCAAGTACTATGCGATCATTGAACAGGGATAAAAGTCAAGTTTTTCGCTGATTTCATTTTTTTTCATGTCACAAAGCCCAGTACTTAACTATAGAGGACCCTTATTCAGAAGCCTCAATTTGAACATTTCATATTCTTTTGAGATTGGCCGGTTTCATCCCTTAATCACTAAATTACTTACACCGTATTATGTATGTTGTATTGGCCCTCAAAGAATTATAGATTATAATATATGCTGTTTGTTTTATCTGCAGTCGTACCGTGACATGACGCTGGTGGCGCGTGACGGTTTGACGCTCGTCCTGACCAAGACCAACCAGCTGATCCACGAGAAGTGGATTAAGCTGGCCGACGGGCCGCGCCTACAGCTGCTCTGGTTCTGTCAGCAACTCGTCAAGAACGCCGTGGTCGGGGCCGACAGTGTCTGCCACTCACTCATGAGGCAGATCGCAGGTAACTCCCGTTTTAACCTTAACCCTTTATGCCACACCAAATAAAAAGTTGGTCTACGGATTTTGTTTTTCAAAACAAGGTGCGGTCGGGCGAATTTTTAAATTGTTTTTCCCCAATTTTTTTTTGTCTATGGATTTCAACCTTGAATCAATGGAGCGGGCGAATTTTCTTTTTCTTTTTGGAAAAATTGTCCTTTTTATTTCACACCCAAATTTCCTGGCAGCCGATTAAAGAAAAAGCCACAAAAAAAAAAGAAATTGCAAATTTCGAAGAAATGGTGCGGGCTCTGTCCATAGACTCTTTATTTTCAAAAAAATTAATTCGAATTTTGAAAAATATTATGTGGGAAATCCGTAGACCAACTTTTTATTTTGGTGTGGCCTTAGGGATAACATGTCGCTAAAACATGACATTTGTTTTGATAATGCACCAATGCAGCCTCATGTAACTCGCCAGCGCTACATTGGTGCATTATGCCAACCCTTCGGGAGTGTATTAACACCGTAGAGTCGGTATGATGCTTGAATGCAGTTCTGGCGAGTTACTCGCCAGGGCTGCATTCATGTAACATGACGACCAAGGGCTTGATGCATTAATGTACTATGCAGTCCTTAAACTCTAAAAGGACCACATTGTGTTCATTTGTCATCATATTAGCCCGTTTGTAGTGTACTCAAGCTGTTGGATATGGTGCTTTAATGTATCACTAGCGAGTACATGGATTTATTTCCATCCATATTTTGTACACGTAATTCTGTCTAGAGAGTAATTAAGACTAGAGAGTGATGACTAAATCAGGTTTGAGAAGTCTAAATATAACAGAAGATTAGCAATCTATTTACAACTTTTGTACCATTACCATTTCTTTTTCAGGAGGGGATGTTTCACCCAAGAACATTTTTCTCACAGAAACCTTACTCGACACCCTCAATGAAAACCGGTAAGTCCACATTGTTGAACTATATTATGAACAATCAATTCACAGTATTCCCTATACAGTCAGTACAAATTACTTTACGAAAAGGACATTCATGTTATAGGGAGCGTGATTACAACTAGTGATTCTAATTAGGCCGCATAAAAATAATTATCAGCTTTGCGGATACTTTTGGATAAAAGCAGGTGCGGGAGGGAGGCTTTATATTTTATTTGATATTCCTATTTTATGCGGCCAATTTTTATTTTTATTTAGGTTTAATAGAATTTGGATACATTAATTGATATATAATCATCAATACAACCAGCATACATGATGGGAACAATAATCTAAATACATTGGGAATAAAACAGGGAGTAAAATGCTTTTTAAATCTAGTTTCTACACCAATCATTGTTTGAGATATGGTTACTTTTGTATTTTATATGTTACCCTCTTCATGTTTGCGGAATTTTGGCCATATTTTTATGAAAAAATGAAATCAAAAGCACCTATGCGGCCCTTTCTAACTGATGCGGGCGGTGTCTGCAAAGCTGATAATCTTTTTTACATGGCCTTATGGTATTATCTGTAGTCAAATGGCAAAACAATATTGATATCCCGTCAACCTTTTGCAGGAATTCCTACTTTTTCGTTGGATTTCCTGTATTGAATTATGTAAATTTCCTATGGAAATTTGACCGAAATCTAAAAATTGTCTACTTTTTGTCTGCTAGAGAGTGGCATCTCTACATGTTGTCCATAGAGGGTTAATACTAATGTCTGTTTAATATCCCTCCCAGTGCCTGGTTAGAAAAGCACCAACCGCTACTAGCGTCAGCAGTCTACACGTATCTGCGTGTGATCGTAGACCACACGGCTCCGGCCTACGCCACACTACGACAACGAGAGGTGGAGTTTGTGGTCACACTCATCAGGGAACGAGTAAGTACTGCCACAGCCTGGGGGGAATCTTTGAGAATTAAAGCCTGTGTTATTTCAGCTCTCCATAGGTGTTTGCATTTTTAACGAGGGCTACCGAAGTTTAAGGCACCAACAGGTGGAGCCCTCCCCCGCGCAGTGGAAATCTCAAAACACAGCACAAAAAATAGGCGTCTTAATTAAGACTTTCCCTTTAACATAGGATCCTACATATCCGGGACTTTGTTCCTTATAATACTAGTATATTATTAAGTAAACAACAAGGTCGACACAGTTCGGATCAAGTGCACAGGTTGCGAATCAAAGGTTTATTCAATAACCTAGACAGGCAAAGCTATACCAGTGCGAACTCCCTATAGTGTTCGGAGCGGGTTAGTAGGCTCGTAGCCGATACGATCACAGGGCCTCACAGAGCATAAATGGAAGGGAAGTATGGTCTAGGCCAACATCCTGGATCAATTTTAAGAAGATTTAGTTTTGAGTCCCATACATACAAAATACTTACTAAATAAATACTTAAACATGCCCATGTGTTTTCTCCCTCAGTGGGCGGACTGCATGACGCTGGGACGGGACCTGGTACGTCTCCTGCAGTACGTGGCTCGCATCCCGGAGATAGAGCGCATCTGGAAGGACATCCTCCACAACCCGACCGCCCTCAGCCCCACATTCACAGGTCAGTAGTCCTCAGTCCTCCACAACCCCACAGCAATCAGTCCTACATTCACAGGTTAGGCCACACCAAAACAAAGTTGGCCAATGGATTTCACTTTTCAAAAAAAATTTTTTTAATTTTTTTAAAGAATTTTCTTTTGTCAATGGATTTTGTAGGTGGAAAAGTGGAGCGAGCGACAAATTTATTATTATTTTTTTTTACTCAGCCGCCAACAAATGTTTTTAGTGGACCCCTAACAGAAAAGAATATTGGTTGATCTGGGCGAATTACTAGAGGAAAAATGTCACCACCCCACCGCTCTCAGCCCCACACTGGTATGTCACCACCCCACCGCTCTCAGCCCCACATTCACAGGTATGTCACCACCCCACCGCTCTCAGCCCCACATTCACAGGTATGTCACCACCCCACCGCTCTCAGCCCCACATTCACAGGTATGTCACCGCCCCACCGCGCTCAGCCCCACATTCACAGGTATGTCACCACCCCACCGCGCTCAGCCCCACATTCACAGGTATGTCACAACCCCACCGCGCTCAGCCCCACATTCACAGGTATGTCACCACCCCACCGCTCTCAGCCCCACATTCACAGGTATGTCACCACCCCACCGCTCTCAGCCCCACATTCACAGGTATGTCACCACCCCACCGCTCTCAGCCCCACATTCACAGGTATGTCACCACCCCACCGCTCTCAGCCCCACATTCACAGGTATGTCACCACCCCACCGCTCTCAGCCCCACATTCACAGGTATGTCACAACCCCACCGCTCTAAGCCCCACATTCACAGGTATGTCACAACCCGACCGCACTAAGCCCCACATTCACAGGTATGTCACCACCCCACCGCTCTCAGCCCCACATTCACAGGTATGTCACAACCCGACCGCACTAAGCCCCACATTCACAGGTATGTCACCACCCCACCGCTCTCAGCCCCACATTCACAGGTATGTCACAACCCGACCGCACTAAGCCCCACATTCACAGGTATGTCACCACCCCACCGCTCTAAGCCCCACATTCACAGGTTTGTCACCGCCCCACATTCACAGGTATGTCACAGCCCCACCGCTCTCAGCCCCACATTCACAGGTATGTCACCACCCCACCGCTCTCAGCCCCACATTCACAGGTATGTCGGCACCCCACCGCTCTCAGCCCCACATTCACAGGTATGTCACCACCCCACCGCTCTCAGCCCCACATTCACAGGTATGTCACAACCCCACCGCTCTCAGCCCCACATTCACAGGTATGTCTCTCAGCCCCACATTCACAGGTATGTCACCACCCCACCGCTCTCAGCCCCACATTCACAGGTATGTCACCACCCCACCGCTCTCAGCCCCACATTCACAGGTATGTCACCACCCCACCGCACTCAGCCCCACATTCACAGGTATGTCACCACCCCACTGCTCTCAGCCCCACATTCACAGGTATGTCACCACCCCACCGCACTCAGCCCCACATTCACAGGTATGTCACCACCCCACCGCTCTCAGCCCCACATTCACAGGTATGTCACCACCCCACCGCTCTCAGTCCCACATTCACAGGTATGTCACCACCCAACCGCTCTCAGCCCCACATTCACAGGTATGTCACCACCCCACCGCTCTCAGCCCCACATTCACAGGTATGTCACCGCCCCACCACACCCAGCCCCACATTCACAGGTATGTCACCACCCCACCGTTCTCAGCCCCACATTCACAGGTATGTCACCACCCCACCGCTCTCAGCCCCACATTCACAGGTATGTCACCGCCCCACCACACCCAGCCCCACATTCACAGGTATGTCACCACCCCACCGCTCTCAGCCCCACATTCACAGGTATGTCACCGCCCCACCGCTCTCAGCCCCACATTCACAGGTATGTCACCAACCCACCGCTCTCAGCCCCACATTCACAGGTATGTCACCACCCCACCGCTCTCAGCCCCACATTCACAGGTATGTCACCAACCCACCGCTCTCAGCCCCACATTCACAGGTATGAAGTACTTGGTTTGGGAACTTGGTTTTTGGCATCTTGGACCTGAGCTTGCTTCTGACACCTGAAATTAAGCTCTGACACCTGATTTTGTCTCTGACTTTGACTCAGCGACCGACCCCTGAACAGGTTTTTTTTTAAAACATGGTTTGAAAGTTGGAATATGGTTTGACAGTTGAATTTGTTTTTGACACCTGAACTTGGTTTTGACACCTGATCTTCCGTGTGACACCTGAAGTCGATCTACACACTTGAACTTGAGTTTGACACCTGAAATTGGTTTTGACACTTGAATTTGATTTGACCAAAATTTATATCTGATTCTGTATTTTAAACATGACCTTGGCTTTGACACCTGAACATGGTATTGACACTTGAACTTAACATTGACACCTGAATTTAATTTTAACTTTTGTATTTCCCCACCCCCAGGAGTGCAGCAGCTGATGGGTATCCGCACGTCGCGGCGCCATTTTGTGTCGCGTCTCACGCCGGACATGGAGACCAAGCTCAGCTTCCTCACCTCCAAAGTACGCTTTGGGCAACAGAAACGCTACCAGGACTGGTTCCAGCGACAGGTAAGCGACTGCACATAATGTACCATGAATTCCCGCATATTAGGCCAAATAAAAAAAACGTTTTTTTTTCAGAAACTCTAAGGTAGGTAGGTCGGATTTTTTTTTAAAACTTTTTATTTACTTCCCCTCTAAAATTGACTCAAAAAAGTGTAAAAATGGGGAGATTTTTTTCCAAAGTTTTTGTAAATCTAAAATTGACCCCAAAGAAGTAATAAAATACAAAAATTGATCACTGTCCTGACACCGCCATTTAACTCTTTAACTTTAAGGGCTGCATAATGATTTAATGTGTTGTGTCCTTTGTCTTCATGATACCCTAATGCCTCTATGGCCAGTCTACTGCATTCAATGTATCATGCTGAAGCTGTGTATCAACTGTAGAGATTTAGTATGATGCATGAATGCAGCTCTGGCAAGTTACTCGCCTGTGATCAGCTGTACAAATTAATGTCCACTGTCTCAAGGGAAATAAAATTAAACCTAAACTTGAACAGGTTGCCATGCTTTAATCCTTGATGTTGTATGTTTTCAGTACCTGTCGACCCCTGAGAGCCAGTCGCTGCGCTGTGACCTTATCCGCTACATCTGTGCCGTCATCCACCCGTCTAACGAGTTACTGTGTTCTGACATCATCCCACGCTGGGCCGTCATCGGATGGCTCCTCACTACCTGCACAGTAAGTTATACAAGTTACTGACATCATTAAGTAATACAAGTTACTGACATCATTTATACTAAGTATGGTAATACACATTACTGACATCATCCCACGCTGGGCCGTCATCGGATGGCTCCTCACTACCTGCACAGTAAGTCATACGCGTTACTGATATCATTATGTACCCTAAGTAATACACGTTACTGACATCATCCCACCCTGGGCCGTCATCGGATGGCTCCTTGCTACTTTCACAGTAAGTAATACGCGTTACTGATATTATTATGTACAGTAAGTAATGCGAGTTATTGACATTATTATGTACATTAAGTAAAACAAAATGGGAAATGAGCAGAAATGGGACACTGCTTAGCTGCTAAAATTTATTTAATAAACAAAAGCTGGTTACATTGTGTTAGAACAGTTAAACTGAAACGTGTAAACCAGGATAAAATAAAAATGTTTCAAAAAAAAAAAAATTTGCTAAAATTCCCGCGTATAACTAGTACCTTGCGTATAAGCTGTACCCATACTGGAATAATCCTATAAACCACACTTTTGACTACCATAAAACCTCGCGTATAAGCCGCGGCTAGTACGCGAATCAAATCGGCAGTGCGGCTTATAGGATCAGCCTAGGGTCGGGGTGAGGCTTATACGCGAGTTTTTGCCACTATGATACAGTACTAAAATCGGCACATTCAGATCGCCAGTGCGGCTTATAGGATCGGCCTTAACTGGGGGTGCGGCTTATACGCGAGTTAGGCTTATACGTGAGGTTTTACGGTAGTTTAGTACTGTACTTTTGAATACCCCGCACAATGCATTGCTCAGAGGGTAACAGCTATTTATGAGACAGTCATATCAGCAATGTATCAAAGATAATCCTTTTATACCTATCAAAAATAATCTTTTTATACCTATCAAATATAATCCTATTTATACCTATCAAATATAATCTTTTTATACCTATCAAATATAATCCCTTTTATACCTATCAAATATAATCCTTTTTATACCTATCAAATATAATCTTTTTATACCTATCAAATATAATCCCTTTTATACCTATCAAATATAATCCTTTTATACCTGGATGTTCTCCGATAGCTCATCTGTGCCTTCTCTTTGATTTCAGTCAAATGTTGCCGCATCAAATGCAAAATTATCCTTGTTTTACGACTGGTTATTCTTTGAGCCAGACAAAGACAGTATCATGAATATAGGTAAGTACAAGTTAGAGTAAATGATACAAGAATCCAAAAAGGAACAGAAGGATACTCTCAGACTCATCTATTACATGTATAGAGCTGTATTTTTTCGGATTATTTCAGGCCATGGTTTGAAATTGGGTGCAGACAAAAACAAATCAGTGATCACTAATATCGAAATTATATGATTCGAAAGATTTTCCCAGTTTCAGGTTTCCTCTCCTATTTTATGCCAAAAGTACTCTAAAATTCAAGCAATACATAGATACCTTCTAAATCCCATAATTTGAAAATAGAGCACTGTTCTTGTAAAAACGCCGGGGGGTTAGAGAGGGGTTTCCATATTTTCTTCAAACACGAAAACCGCAGCTTGCAGGGGTAGACACTAACTTTCTCAGCTGTGGGCCACCCGGGCCCGTAGCGCCAAAAATCTATGGGCCCGGACTTTTAGCTATGGGATAAAATCATATAAATTCCTCATTTACCAATTTTAAAATGACACCAAATTGCTTCATTTCCTCACATTTTTCTCTTTCCAACGGCATGTTACATGTCTATACTGATCCATTATTCCTATCAAATATCTTGTAAAATTTCCTGTGGGCCACCCGAGCCCATGGGAAGGTAATTCTGAAGAAAACTACGGGCCCGGACCCAAAATTACGGGCCATTGGCTCCCGGGCCAGCGTGTCTTGTAAAAAGCACAGGGAGGGAGGGGGGCTGGTGTTACAACACACTGGCCAAATAAAAGTTAATTGTTTAGCTAGTTTAAGGTCCCCTTGGCTAATTTAGAGGAGACTCTCTCAAGACAAAGAGTGACTCCACACATTTTTAAGACGGCACGGTCGATTTTCATGGTAAATTTTCATGCTGTACAATAGAGTTGTGTTTAATGCTATTGTTGTTGTGTTGTAGAGCCGTGCATCCTGGTGATGCACCACTCCATGAGGCCACACCCCGCCATCACCGCCACCCTGCTAGACTTCATGTGTCGGGTAAGTACCCCCCCCCCCCCTGTAACCTACATTAAGCCTCTATACCACCCTGCTAGACTTCATGTGTCGGGTATGTAACCTTAGACCAAAAAGAAAAGTTGTGTGTAGGTAACGGCCCAAAATAATAGGGTCCGTAGGTCCATTCTTCTGCTTTTTTAATTTAAAAGAAAGAAGATTATGAGTGGAAATTCCTCCATTTTCTCATAATTTCAGCAAAGAAACAATTCTCAATCAAAATAATTTAAAAAAAATGCGTGGTGCCCAAAAAATAGGGTTGGTCCGGATACATGAACACAACTGTTTTCCTGAAACTTCTCCTATCAGTATTTTAACTTAAATGTTAAGTGGTTTTTTTGGTAGCTATATATCAGAAAACTTTTAAAGAAATTTAAACTATATGTAAGATATTGGTGTTTTTTTATGCAGCTATAAATGTCATATTTCCCGTACAGATAATGCCCAACTTCTACCCTTATTTCCGGCACAGATAATGCCCAACTTCTACCCTTATTTCCCTACAGATAATGCCCAACTTCTACCCTTATTTACAATACAGATAATGCCCAACTTCTACCCTTATTTCCCGTACAGATAATGCCCAACTTCTACCCTTATTTCCCGTACAGATAATGCCCAACTTCTACCCTTATTTCCGGCACAGATAATGCCCAACTTCTACCCTTATTTCCGGCACAGATAATGCCCAACTTCTACCCTTATTTACAATACAGATAATGCCCAACTTCTACCCTTATTTCCGGCACAGATAATGCCCAACTTCTACCCTTATTTACAATACAGATAATGCCCAACTTCTACCCTTATTTACAATACAGATAATGCCCAACTTCTACCCTTATTTCCCATACAGATAATGCCCAACTTCTACCCTTGTTTCCCCTACAGATTATGCCCAACTTCTACCCTTATTTCCGGCACAGATAATGCCCAACTTCTAACCTTATTTTCCCTACAGATAATGCCCAACTTCTACCCTTTATTCCCATACAGATAATGCCCAACTTCTACCCTTTTTTCCCATACAGATAATGCCCAACTTCTACCATTTTTTCCCGTACAGATAATGCCCAACTTCTACCCTTATTTCCTGTACAGATGATGCCCAACTTCTACCCTTGTTTCCCGTACAGATAATGCCCAACTTCTACCCTTGTTTCCCGTACAGATAATGCCCAACTTCTACCCTTGTTTCCCGTACAGATAATGCCCAACTTCTACCCTTATTTCCTGTACAGATAGTGCCCAACTTCTACCCTTATTCCCGTACAGATAATGCCCAACTTCTACCCTTATTTCCCTACAGATAATGCCCAACTTCTACCCATATTTACAATACAGATGATGCCCAACTTCTACCCATATTTACAATACAGATAATGCCCAACTTCTACCCATATTTACAATACAGATAATGCCCAACTTCTACCCATATTTACAATACAGATAATGCCCAACTTCTACCCTTGTTTCCCATACAGATAATGCCCAACTTCTACCCTTGTTTCCCGTACAGATAATGCCCAACTTCTACCCTTATTTCCCGTACAGATAATGCCCAACTTCTACCCTTGTTTCCCGTACAGATAATGCCCAACTTCTACCCTTATTTCCCGTACAGATAATGCCAAACTTCTACCCTTATTTCCCGTACAGATAATGCCCAACTTCTACCCTTATTTCCCGTACAGATAGTGCCCAACTTCTACCCTTATTTACAATACAGATAATGCCCAACTTCTACCCTTATTTCGGGCACAGATAATGCCCAACTTCTACCCTTATTTACAATACAGATAATGCCCAACTTCTACCCTTATTTACAATACAGATAATGCCCAACTTCTACCCTTATTTCCCATACAGATAATGCCCAACTTCTACCCTTGTTTCCCCTACAGATTATGCCCAACTTCTACCCTTATTTCCGGCACAGATAATGCCCAACTTCTAACCTTATTTTCCCTACAGATAATGCCCAACTTCTACCATACAGATAATGCCAAACTTCTACCCTTTTTTCCCATACAGATAATGCCCAACTTCTACCATTTTTTCCCGTACAGATAATGCCCAACTTCTACCCTTATTTCCTGTACAGATAATGCCCAACTTCTACCCTTGTTTCCCGTACAGATAATGCCCAACTTCTACCCTTGTTTCCCGTACAGATAATGCCCAACTTCTACCCTTGTTTCCCGTACAGATAATGCCCAACTTCTACCCTTATTTCCTGTACAGATAATGCCCAACTTCTACCCTTATTCCCGTACAGATAATGCCCAACTTCTACCCTTATTTCCCTACAGATAATGCCCAACTTCTACCCATATTTACAATACAGATGATGCCCAACTTCTACCCATATTTACAATACAGATAATGCCCAACTTCTACCCATATTGACAATACAGATAATGCCCAACTTCTACCCATATTTACAATACAGATAATGCCCAACTTCTACCCTTGTTTCCCATACAGATAATGCCCAACTTCTACCCTTGTTTCCCGTACAGATAATGCCCAACTTCTACCCTTATTTCCCGTACAGATAATGCCCAACTTCTACCCTTGTTTCCCGTACAGATAATGCCCAACTTCTACCCTTATTTCCCGTACAGATAATGCCAAACTTCTACCCTTATTTCCCGTACAGATAATGCCCAACTTCTACCCTTATTTCCCGTACAGATAGTGCCCAACTTCTACCCTTATTTACAATACAGATAATGCCCAACTTCTACCCTTATTTAATACAGATAATGCCCAACTTCTACCCTTATTTCCTGTACAGATAATGCCCAACTTCTACCCTTATTTAATACAGATAATGCCCAACTTCTACCCGCCGCTGGCGCCGGTCGTCAGGACGAGCATGTACACCGCCTTAAAGACAATCCTGCAGAAACGCGTCTTACAGTAAGTCACTCAAGCTTTACCTCAATTAAAGTAGAACTAATGTCATCAAGTATGTGTACCAGTGGTAAGTTCATAGACAAAATTTTAACATTGATATATGAACATGAAAAATCTTCTTTTTTGTCAATGGATTTTGTAGATGGAAAAATTGAGCGAGCGACAATTTTTCATTGTTATTTCATGACATATAATACACTGTAAGTTATAACCCACTCCCCTCTGAAATTGTATATAACTCAAACTGGGTGTCTCATAATCTCTACTGTTGATAATTTCCTCCCAAGTAACTATTACCGGTAAATGACTGTCCTCTTGTGTTCCTCCCCAGATCCCTGTCCCCGCTGTTCGACAATCCAAAACTAGACCGAGAACTCAGGACCATGATCCGCGACAACTTTGGTGAATTCTGTTCAACAGACGGTAAGTACCTCTCATGTAAGATAATGTACGCTGCCACAACCCCTGAATCCTAAATGTACGAATTAGATGGTAAAATTAATGTCTTATTACTAATCAACAAAAAGAAGCAGTGTATTATCACATATAATATTTGACCCTTTAATGCATTTACAAAAATGTATTATAACCATTGCGTCATGATGGCATGCATGAATGGTAAATTCATGCTGATCCTTTAGGAGTGTATCAACCCTGTACGATCGGCATGATGCTCGAATGCAGCCCTGGTGCTACAACCGAGTGTTCTGCCAAACCAGTGGGGTTGATAAAGAGCATCATGCATTAAAGCACTATCATATGATTGTGAAGACACCACTTGACCATCCTCTCTATATCTCTCCCCACAGTGCCCAAGGAGGAGCCTGGCACGCCCACCAACAACAAGGACCCTGGCATGGCAGGCATGGTGGCCGGCATGGTAGCAGGCATGGTCATGGACACCAACAACCACCACCACCTGGTGGACAACAGTCTAACTGTAGACCTCGCCGAGTTCAGCGAGGAGGAAGACGACGCGCCCGTCGGTAAGTGCCATGTTTTTAGACATATTTTTATATTACGAATTGGCGAGAAATATTTGATATACGCAGGAGTATTATGTAAGTCTGGCACAAGACTCACGAGTATTGGCAGTACAGGCTTATACATAGCGTGCTGTGCGGGAGATGGTCGATAGGCCCATCATTTGAGACAAAATTCCTCCCATTTTCGTATATTTTTTGGGGAAAAAAATTTCTGGTAAAAAATAATGTTTTTTGGTAGAAAAAACACAAAAATGCCTTCCAAAAAAAAAAAAAAAAATTTGGTAGGGGCCTAGGGCCTAAAAATAGGGTCGCTAGGGATACCTGAACACAACTCACTTTATTTTTTGGCTCTACCTTAATGAGCCCAGGACAAGGAAATGCCAACCTGAGTGGCAGACATCTACCCTAATACTACTAGCCAATGCTGACCATCTCCAGCACAACATGCTCAGCTATGATGGGCAGATTCCCACTATGCGGTATGGCTGGTCTCGACGTGGTTCGAGTTCCGTAGACTATTTGATAAAACTATGCTGGGTATAGCCCTTTAAAGACAGCATAGACTTTTAACCCTTTAAGGCCTAGCGCAGTGTTGCCGAAATCACGCCGGCTTTTGCCGGCGTAGAATCTTAATGGCCGGCGTAGGGCATTGGGCCGCAGGCCAGAATGGCCTGCCATAATCTCAGCTTTCTAATGGCGAAAGAATTTTTCAAATCGGCCAACTAGAAGCGAAGAGAGGGCCATATATGTAAAATTGTTTTATATCAAATATTTTTTCAATTTTCAAATTTTTGCATAGTATAAATCAATTTATAATGAAGTTTATTAAGGTACTTTGAAATATCAAAATTCATATGGCCTGTATGAGAATGAAATGGCCTGTGTAAGATACCAAGACGCAGGCCACATTTGCCTGCGTTGAGAAAACGTTTTCGGCAACACTGCTAGCGTTGTCTGTAGTCGACACCACGGTAGGCCTAGCGTCGACTATAGTCAACACCATGGCAGGCCTAGCGTTGACTATAGTCAACACCATGGCAGGCCTAGCGTCGACTATAGTCAACACCATGGCAGGCCTAGCGTCGACTATAGTCAACACCATGGCAGGCCTAGCATTGACAATAGTCGACACCATGGCAGGCCTAGCGTCGACTATAGTCGATGGCATTTACATAGGATTACCATAGGAATTGATATGAGGTCCGTCCTTCTGGGAACTACTAGTTCTCAGAGGTCGTCCCCATGGCAAGCCATGTAATTTTTGGTCAGGATTCAAAGGGTTAAAGCACTGTGTCGCAGTGATGTATTAAAATAGGCCTACCAAATAACTCACCGGTGCTGCATTCATGCATGATTCCGATTCTAGGGTGTCGATACACTCATGACGGGTCGGCATGATGCACAAATGCATCGCTGCGAGTTACTGTGAAAGCACTTTATTTCGCTGGGTATATATTTTTACGATTTTTTGTGGAATTTTTATCTGCTTAATTATGGAATAAATACCAGCGAATTTGGTAATTTTCACTCATCCGCGAAATTTTAACCTGTGAAAATAAGTACTTTCACAGTACTGCTGGTGCTGCGTGGCTGTATCACAACTGCATAATGCTGTCCTTAAAGGGTTACCTCCTCTAGGGTGTGTAAGTTAATCAATTGCAACAACAAAAAAATCGCAAATAGCCTCAGTATTATTTCCTGTCCTGAATCGAGGCTAGTTGCGACTGTTTTTTCCCGTTGTAACTGGTTAACTCGCAGACCGTGTTGCTGTGTCCAGTCTATACGAAAACCTGCCGGACACCGGCTATAGCCAGCAAATAGTCTGCCGGTCCGGCAGAAAAGGGGCTACTGCAGGCCCAAATGGCTGGCTGTATTCTAGAGATTCTTGCCTATATGCCATTTTTTACGGCTTGTAAATCGGACCATTATTAAGGTTTCTACAGCATAAAACAGGAAGTGCGAATATTTTCTGTAATGTTCTTCAGTAATCTACATACCAAAATGGTTAATATAATTGTAACATGTAGGGGGAACCCTATTTATTATCATTGCCAATGCAAACACTTGCTTTATATTTCATTTTTAAATAGCAAGATTGTACTCCAATATCCGGGCCTGCAAAAATTGAGCCGGGCCTGCATAGAAAAAAATCTGCAGGACCGAATGTCCTGCACGGTGAAAAAGTTTTCGTATAGACTGTGTGTCCATGTGGCGGTGTTATTAACGCGGTACCTGATTCCCCCACCAGGTGCTCCAGGGGACGCCCTGCTGACTGCCACGTCGGGGGGCGACGAGCTCCCCTCCGTGGTAGGCGTGTCGGCGCCGGGGAGTTGGTTGGCTGGCCGCAGCTCGGACCTGCTCGCCACCCCAACTACTGGTACAAGCTTCCCCTCATAAGTCTATTTGTGTTTTTTTTTGTTGTTGTTTTTTTTTGTTGATTTTTGGGCCAAAACAGAAATGTGTGTTTCAAATTGCTGGATTGAAGAAGTCTTGTTATAAAGCAGATTGCATATCAGAAAAATGTTATCTGGAATTTGATTTGATTTCAGAAGTTTTAGCAATTACTTCAAGCAAGTAATTCAATTACATTAAAAGTTTTTTGTTGTTGTTTTTCTTTCAATTTCCCAAGTTGTTCAAAATTAATTCACTGTACAGTGAGAGGAAAGTCTTGTGAGTCAACTGAACAAGTTAAGATATTCTTTGGTAATTATTTGCATCTTCAAATTCAAATTTGCAAACTCATTTGCCTTTTTGTACTTTCATATATTTGTAACAGAATTTGATTTGTAAACCTTGTCCGACTTGACTTGAAACACACTTTTCTGGGGGCCTTAGTTTGTTGCCGGGTCAGGCATTTATTTGATCCGGTCACGATTTCTGTAAGTATTGGCCAGTTCTACTCGGTCGGATGTTGACATATGGCTTGTATAAAGCGCCTTGAACAGGACATGCATATACCACTATACCAGAACCTATACACAGTATGTAGTACGGGACGTATATGGTATAACATTAACAAGCTATTGTATGCTGAACGTATTCTGTATGAATCCAATTACACAATGTATTTGCTATCTCCCGTGCAGTAAAAAGCTCGTCAGATCGACACTTTGAGCCGATTCACGAGGCTGTGGTCATCGAGCCGGTAGATATCAGCGATCTTCTCGAGCAGCTGGATAATGAAATAAAGATGGCCGTTATCGACGTACAAAGTGAAACGTGAGTAGATCTTGTAAACCGTACCGTTGCAATATAGCGCTCTTCAATTTGGCAGTCATGTCGAGAAGCGCTTGTAAGATCCTATTTTAGTGCTCAATGGATATGTCGAAACTCCTGTACAATTATTACAAGAAAATGATTATGTGTCTCTTATACACCAATAAGAATCGCATTGGTTTAAGGAGTGAAATAACAGCTACTTTATCCATGGATTTAACTGGGGGTTGGGGGGGGGGGGTGACTGTAGAAACATTCATTGGCAGCTTTCTTATTCCGTGTTTTATCAAATTCCCAAATAAAACATTTCTATTGGTACCATGGCTGTCATCTAATTGCCATGTAGTGTTTGTCATATTACCATATATTGTTATATTACCATGTATTGTCATATTATCATGTAGTTTTTATATTTTTAAGATACAAAATTTCCTATGCTTTAGTAAAGGGAGCGCTGTATTCAATGCCCGCTATTGAATACATCGTGGCGGTATTCAACATATTGAGGAAAAATTGTCTTTCCTTCATGAAATGGCTTCAAATTAAAAAAAATAAACACTAGGGGACCCACGGTACAGCGCTACTGTCTCTGATGTATTTCACTCATGAGGACCTTGTGTGCGGCTCTGGGATATGAGTACTTCCCCACTCGTGAAATGAAACAGAGATGGTATCAATGGGCATTGACATTTTTTATCTTATTACCAAGTTGTGTTGTAATACTTTGTATTGTTCATTTTACAGAGATAATGAGATCCAGTGTAACATGATGGACCGTGTGATTGACACGGTGATACAGAACGGAGACTTTGACCAGGACCAGGCCACCGTGTTAGCCCAGTGCCTCACACAGCTCTTTGTACGACACTTTGTCAACAACATCTTCCCACACGACCCGGACGAGGAGTAAGTACATCACAAGTCACCCTGTGCCTATTAGAGGTCACTCTCTGTCTATTAGAGGTCACTCTCTGCCTATTAGAGGTCACTCTCTGCCTAGTAGAGGTCACTATGTGCCTATTAGAGTTCACTCCCCATAAGAGGTCACTCTGCCAATGAGAGGTCACTCTCTGCCTATTAGAGGTCACTCTGCCCATTAGAGGTCACTCTGTGCCTATTAGAGTTCACTCCCCATAAGAGGTCACTCTGCCAATGAGAGGTCACTCTCTGCCTATTAGAGGTCACTCTCTACCTATTAGAGGTCACTCTGCCAATGAGAGGTCACTCTCTGCCTATTAGAGGTCACTCTCTGCCTATTAGAAGTCACTCTGCCCATTAGAGGTCAATCTTTGCCTATTAGGGGTCACTTTGTAAGTACACATGACCTTGTGCCTATCACTTTGCGACCTTTGTGTCTATTAGAAGTCACTTTGTCCCTATCAGAAGTCACATTGTGCCTATTATAGATGTTACTCTGTGCCCTTTTTATGTCAATTTATGCCTTTTATAGGTCACTTTGTGACTACAACAAGTCAATTTGTGCCGATCATAAGTAATCTGTGCCTATTAGAAGTCAATTTGTGCCTATTAGAAGTCACTTTG
The DNA here is from genome assembly GCA_947462335.1 of Harmothoe impar. NCBI lineage: Eukaryota > Metazoa > Annelida > Polychaeta > Phyllodocida > Polynoidae > Harmothoe > Harmothoe impar. Next base: position 12,616,610 of record OX381709.1, on the reverse strand, counting down.
TGCCTACTAGAGCCACTTTTTGCCTATTAGAAGTCGCCCAACATCTTCCCCTAACAGCCTAAGAAGTTTCGTGAATACCTGTGTATAACCTGCGCAATATCACTTTGACTTACATTTCCCTTTTCGTTTACAGATCTATAGAAGACTCCATCGGCACACCCCTATTTGTGATATTCAGGTAAAGTGTCCGGACCTTTTTGGAATTGAAAAGTTGCAAAATAAATGACATGCAGCAATGCAGCCCTGGCGATTCTTCTTGCAATGGCTGCATAGGACTTAAAAAAACACTATGCTGTCCTAAAAAGTTAATATGAGCACCAGGGTTACCATGTGTCATGGAATGTCATTGAATTTTAAATAATAATGCTGTCTGGAAGGTCATGGAATTTTGTAAAAAAAAATCTTAAAACCTTACTACCTGTATATGGCTGGAATTTTTGTATTGAATTATGTTAATTTCCTACAGAAAATTTACCCAAATTGTAAGATTTCGTACATTTTATCGATGACTGAATAGTATCTCTAAGTCTTCACCTCATTGCCTGCTCTCCGCTAGCTGTACTGATTACAATTGTGTTGTGTTTGTTGTAGAAACCTGTGCCAGACGCCGGAGGAGGACCCGAGCCGGCAGCCCATCCTGCTACTACTGGAGGAGATGTACGCCAAGACGCCCCGCATCGGCTACCTCTTCCTCTACTTCCTCAAAGTCAGGTAGGTCCTCAACCAGCTCATCTGTAGACTGTACCACTCACACCTGAGTCACTCGCATGTCGTGTGAGGTACTCCCTCACTGTCTGCTGTACTAAGGGGGGGGGGGGGGCAGACGCTAAGGCAGGCCGGCCTGGCGAGTCACAGGCCGGCCTGGCAAGTCACAGGCCCACAGTCCGCATTTATTTAATGCATTAAGCGCATTGGCTACCTCTCCCTGTACTTCCTCAAAGTCAGGTAGGTCCTCACGGTGAGTCTCTACCACCGAGTCGCTCTCACCGAGTCGCTCTCACCGAGTCGCTCTCACCGAGTCGCTCTCACCGAGTCGCTCTCACCGAGTCGCTCTCACCGAGTCGCTCTCACCGAGTCGCTCTCACCGAGTCGCTCTCACCGAGTCGCTCTCACCGAGTCGCTCTCACCGAGTCGCTCTCAACAAGTCACTCGCAACAAGTCACTCGCAACAAGTCGCGCCTGAGTCACTCGCATGTCGTGTGATTTACTCGCACCCCTCACTGTCTCCCGGTACTAGGGGGCAGATGCCAACTCAGGCCGGCCTTGAAATTCACAGGGCCACAGTCTCTTACAGGTTAACGCTGTAACCCTTTAAAGATGACAAAATGCCTTAATGTCAAACAGTTCATTGTTGAAAAAGTGTGGAAAGGCCAGATGATTGCTACACATTTCATCAAAGACCCAAATCCTGATTTAACTTGATTTGCTCAGTTATACGGTAATTAAGAAAACAAGAGATGCCCTCACTGTTGGCCGTAGATTTCCGGGGCTGCAGGCCAGGCCTCTGTAAGGCTGACATGTTGGTGTCTGCCCCTGCCGAGTCTCCCTGAGTTGTTTAGTGTAGGTAGTGTTAGATGAACAAGTTAGTAGTTGTGCTGCTGTTGCTGTGTAGTTGATGCAGTAGAAGAATCTAACGTTCTCACTCCAGCTTTTCCTATAGCTATAGCCACCTTTGCCGTTACCAAAGCGCACCCCACGTCTCCCCTCTCGAGCCCCATCCCCCTCCCCCCATTTTTTTTTCAGTTGATAAACGCTCTTTTTATGGTCTAAAGACATGTTGAAAATGCAATAGTCACAAAGAGTTACAATTTTTCGATTCACCCCTTCAATTTTACTCTTGTTGCGCCGAGAGCAAGCTCCAATTCAAGATACCGGTATATATCATAAGTACTGATATATATTAATTGCTACCGGTATCATAGCCACCGGTATATCTATAGGAGGACAATAGTAGTCTGGGGTTGGCCAGTTTCTATGATAGGTTCCCTGGTGTGAAGTGAGGGAACTTTGACGGAGCGCGCACAGGGCCTAACGCCAAGGAGTGCTATAGGGTAGAGCTTTGGACTGCAGTTAATTGTCCTTCTTTTCCTTGTTACTTAGACAAAAAAAAAAAAAGTGTTTCAGGCAACATGGTCCAAAATTTAGGGTAGTTAGGTCGGATTTTTTATTTTGATTTTTTTTCTTTTTTCTTAATGTTGGAGGTACCTTGAATGAGTCGCGGACTGCCATTTCGACTCGCTGGGTCATCAAGACGACTCACCGATTCTTACTATAACTAGGAATATCATGAAATTATTGGACATTCTTGTTAATAAGCAATTTCTTGAGGCTGGACAGTTAATTAGGCATGTGATCTGATCTTCCTGACCAAAGAATCGCTAAAATTCTCCAAAATCGGGGGAAAAAAAGCTAGGGTCGGCCCTTTTTTGAAACTAGGGTCCGGTTGCCTGAAGCACACCTTTTTTTTTGGCCCTATTGACGACCTTTTATTGCTATGCAGTTGTGAGGAGGCAGGAGTGTGTGACGTATTATAAAAAGAAATTGAAATAGGAAAAGATTCTGTCTATCTTTCTTAAATTGAAACGGTCAATTTGTGTGAATATGCATTGCGTCGAGCTTGAACCTCATGTCCCGAGCCCGCCTCTATTCAACTCTGCCTTTTGTAAATGCGCTATTAGACTGAAATATTTTCTACCGTAAATTCCCACGCATAATTCCCGTAAACCAAACCCTTAGTTCAAGTCATACAATACTAGCAAAGTCTAGGTATGAGTAATACAAGGGTTTTATGAACTATAGTACAGACTACAGTACTCAAATAACAATTTTCAGCCCGCAGGTGCAGGCTATATGGTTCCCCCAAAGGTTGGGAGCAGGTTTTGTATATGCGAGATGCGAGTTATACGTGGGAATTTACAGTAGTTTACTTCTTATTTTCGCTTTAGATTTTTGTCAAATTGTAATTTTGATTTGATATTTTGATACCCATATTATATATTGGTCTGATAAGAATAATCACAAATTCAAAGGAAAAACTTGCATAAAAATTATCTTGGACTAGGTCCTCTTAACACTTTAAGGATGGCATGGTACCTGAATGCAACATTTGTCGTTATGATACACCAAATGCAGTGCCGCATTTAACTCGCCGACACTGCATTGGTGCATCAATGCTGACCCTTCGGGAGTGTATCAACCCTGTGGGGTCGGCATGATGCATGAATACAGCCCTGGCGAGTGACTCGCCAGGGCTGCATTCATGCCTCATAACGACAAAGGGCATAGCACTTTAAAGCACTATGCGGTCCTTAAAGGGTTAAAGACCGTTGATTCTGGACCCTTTTTTGACCTGTTTGTTTGGCTACTTTTCTCTCCGTGACGCAGGGACAAACCCAAAGCGGATAAAAGAGGAGACGAGTACGTAATCAGCATCACACGCTGCTTTATTTGTGTGGGGTGACTCTCGTAGTTAACTTAAGCCTTTAAGGTCCGCATAGCACTTTAGTGATCGATGCCATTTGTCGTCACGATGCATGAATGCAGCCCTGCTGAGTCTACTCGCCAGGGCTGCATTCATGTCATACCGGACCCTCAGGAGTGCATCAGCCCTGTAGGGTCAGCATGATGCATTCATGCATCATAACGACAATGAGCATAATGCATTAAAGCACTATGCAGCCCTTAAAGGGTTTTAAGCCGCCCGGCTTGCCTTTAAGTTATACTTAACATCAGTCAGAGATGCCACTTCTAACTACTTTTGTTGTGATTGTGACTTATTATTTACTGGGATTTCATTATCAGAGCAATTTCCTTAATAATAAATGCCCAAGGAGAATTCACAAAAATTGGGAAACTTCCCATTCATAGTGAATATATCTATAGGGAGTGGCATCTATGTATATTTCTGTACTTCAACTTGGCACTCTAAACAGGCATAGACACAAGTCTGCTTTTTAGAAGTTAATAGGTAGTCTCCAGAGCAAACAGCCACTTATCGGACACTTTGCTACTCCATCGTTTACCGAACCGACAGTCTGCCGCACACTAACTGCCCACACCTACGATGTTGTATGTGTAAGGGGCCCTGACCAATGATAGCGCCCGTACGTCATGGCGTGGCCAATCAGTGCCAACGTCACAATAGAACGCGGCAGACTGTGACTCCAGGAACGTCCGTAGGGAAGTGTATGTTTTGCTGCAGTTTGCTGTGGAGACTTAAAGGGATCCCTTCAACCACAGAATGGGCTGCCAAGGTCTAGGGACTTTCATATGAGATGGGCAGCTGGAGATTCAATATTACATAATACCACATGTCTATCACCCCTCCTGGTGTGAGGGGCTGGAGGGCTGCCCAAAACACTAGATAGGAATCTCCAAGTTCAATCACACTGTATTCTATATCAGAATGTGTTGGCATCACATACTTTGATTCTAAAACAAATTGATCTGATGTAGAATACTCTTATCTAGTGTTGTGGGCAGCCCTCCATACCCTCACACCAGGAGGGGAAATAGATATGTGGTAGTATGTAACATTGCATCTCCAGCTTACCCCCTCTTCTGAAAGTTCCTAAACCTTGACAGCCCATTCTGCGCATGAAGGGATCCCTTAAGTTAAAAGGGTGGAAAGTGGTGGGGGGGGGGGGGGGTCTGAATCTGCCGTGTCACCCCAAGTGCTACATATGGATACCACACTTGGTTTACTGAGCAACACCTAGGCTAAGTCACTGTATTTGCCGATATTTGATTATATAGCACAGTTATCACAAATATAGATTGGTATAAGCGAAAAGCACCTTAACAATAAGAACAAGTGCATTATGACTAGATTAAAATAGTTGAGGCCATTTTTGGCACAGCACCCGCATGCCTTGTATAATACTTATATAGGTACGCCTTGCACCTTAAGGTATAAGGGCTGCATGATGCCTTAATGCATCATGCACTGGCGAGTTACTCGCCAGGGCTGCATTAAAGCATCATACCCACCCTATAGAGTTGATCTACGCCGAAGGGTCGGCATAATACACCAATGTAGCACTGGCAATCTACTCGCGAGTTACTTGCCGGGGCTGCACTGGTGCATCATGACGACAAATGTTATCTTTTAGCGACACGCATCCTTTAAGAGTTAAAGTACAGGATGGTTAGATAATGGTATTTTATTTGGACGGCATAGTGCTTTACTGCGCTACACCCATTTATTATCATGTTACATGAATGCAGCCCTGGCGAGTAACTCGCTAGGGCTCCGCCCGACCCGAAGGGGAGGCATGATATGCCAATGCAGTGCCAGCAAGTGACTCACCGGTGAAGACACTGACAGTTATAAAGCTTGCAGGAGTAGAAAAACAGCCCAGGTCACCAGATCACTTTTGACCCCTCTGGAGCCACAATAAGCAAAAATACGTTTGGCAGTAGTTTGTTCATATCAGCCCTTTTTTTTTTATGCCAAAAGGGGGTCTACATATGGGCGGGTTGGCTAATAGACTATAATTCTTTTACGAGATTTCAAATTATATTGTACATGTATATCAACACCCATTTATTGTAGAGGCAAGACCAATCAAATGTTAAGGTTATTTTATCTGCTCAGAGTGCATGGTTTGGTATTTGATAATACAATGATAAGTCACAAAGCCCCCATGTAGATTTAGTTAAGTATATAACGTTAGGAAGGGTACATCTTATAGATACATCTTGTATATCAATAAATCACCACCGTAAAACCTCGTCAAACCGCGGCTAGTACGCGCATCAGATCGCTGGTGCGGCTTATAGGATCGGCACAGAGTCCAGGTGCGGCTTATACGTGAGTTTTTGCTCCCATAGTACAGTACTAAAGTCACCATAACCAGATCGCTGGTGCGGCTTTTAGGATCGGCCCAAAGTCGAGGTACGGCTCATACGCGAGGTTTTACGGTAGTTATTCTAGGGATTATACTATAAATGCCACTCAGTTTGGTCTGGTGTATTACAGTACATTACCAGCGTCTCCCCCACTCCACCTGTTATTAACATTCGGCATGATTAGGACAATTCTTTTAAAATTATCACGGTGACCAATTTTTGAACGGCTCTCAGAATTTGCCCACACATCCTTCGCTCTTTCTTTTTTGCATATCTTTGAAAAGACTGATCATATTGAGATATTAGGTTGAGTGGCAAAGCCGCTAGATCTGTTTTATTGTGATGTTTTAACTCCCACATAGTGCTTCAATGTGCTCAGCTCTTGCTGTCATGATGCATGAATGCAGCCCTGGTGAGTAACTCGCCAGTGATGCATTCATGCATCATGCCGACCCTTTTGGAGCGTCAACAACCCTTTAGGGTCGACATGATGCTTCAATGCATCACTGGCAAGTTCAGGGATGCATTCATGCATCGTGGCAACAAAGGGCATAGTGCATTAAAGTACAATGCTGTCCTTAATATTTGTAAATGGTTATTCCGTAAAGTATGTTGTCGTGAATCTTAATATAGCCTGTGGTTATGGCTTATAACTCCCAACACCAATATTGTATAATCTTGGTATTGTACAAAACAAGTTCTAGGGGGACAACTTAAGAAGCTTGGTTAGACTTTTTCTTCCATTTCCATACATGTATGTTACTTTAGTTTTGACAATTGAGGAAATGGGAAACATATCAAACTATACTTAGTTGTGCCTTGTATGCGCATGGCAATATGTATTTGTTCCCCCTATCTGTATCATGTATTTCTTATAAAAGACCCGCTGAGATATTTTGTTATAAAATGAGAGGAATTCAATGTACCTTGCGCTCAAGAATACCATTGCTGAATTCAGACATCTCTCATAAATCTGTTTTAAACATCTCTCATAAATCTTTTTTGATAGGAGAAAAAAGACAAGTTAAAATAAACACGGGGAAACGTTTGACATATTTATTTAAGATTATTGAGATTTGTAGTGTATAATGTGTTGCACTGATAAAAAAGGACTAAATTTGACTAACATTAGTGCCCTAAAGAGCCCAGAACTGCTGTGCATACTCATCAACTAATAGGGGAAAAAACGTATCACCGGTTTCGGAACAAGATATTGTGATTTATTGAAAACTCACCTTTAAGAAATCAGCACTACTGTGCATTCAGTAATGTAAGTCAATTTGATAAGGATTAAGTGCACAACAATCCATATTCAAGCTAATTTCAAATGTTAAAATTACATTTAGGACTTATACTAGCAAGGACATATTACAATTAAAGCGCAAGTTTTACAGTACTTCGATTTCCTGTGATCACCAAATTTGTAAATATATATATTTTTTTGTGAGATGTTGAATTTAGAGTGAAATAAGTCTTTTTTGAATCTTAATAAGATGAAATAACCAATTTGTAAAACAATAACCGGTTATATTTTACAGCAAAGTTCACGACGACAAGATGTCTGCGTACAAAGACTTCTGTAACAGTATGGAGGCTAAAGACATCGCCTCCTGCCTCCTCACAGACTTACAGGTCAGTGCAGCACCAAGTGTAGAATATTATAGCAGTTTATACGAAAACCTCCTGGTCCGGCAGAAATGTGTCTAGTGCCGGCCCGAATGGCTGGCTGTGATCTAGAGATCTTTGCTTACATTCCAGTCTTTACGGCTTGTAAATCGGACTATTATTAAGGTTTCTACAGCATAAAACAGAAAGCTAGTAAATTTTCAGTAAATGTTCTTCAGTAATTTACATATTAAAATGATTTATATGACTGTAACATACAGTGGAACCATATTCTATTTACTTACTAGTATAAACACTTGCTTTATGTTTTATTTTTGAATAACAAGATTGTACTCCGATATCCGGGCCTGCAAAAATTCTGTGGGGCCTGTAACAACAAAAAATTTGCAGGACCGAATGTCCTTCATGGTGAAAAAGTTTTCGTATAGACTGCTATATTATAGTAATTGGTTGTTACAAATAATTATGCTGAATTTGTAAGAAAGTTTTACTGTATAATAGAGAATCGGGACCATGAAATTGGACTCCATGTAACATACAGGGTTCCCACATGTCATGGAAAGTCATGGAATGTCATGGAATTTTGTAAATATTTGCCATATGTCATGGAATTTGAAAATAATAGAATTGATATTACAAAATCTCTGAGATTGTACCATATGCTTTCTAGATTTTGGAAATTTTCTCCGGGGCCAAGCCCCATGACCCCACACAAGAATTTAATAAATGTCATGGAAAATTGAGATTTTTGTCATGGAATGTCATGGAAATGTCATGGAATTTTTATCTGGAATTTTTGTGGGAACATAAAGTTCCTTGTATCAGTCCTCCTTATAATGCAGTCTTTGTGAAAACATGCAGGACGGTGGCAATGTCCTTCTAAAATGCCACCGGTCCTGCACATTGACAAGTGTAGCAGGACCGAATGTCCTGTCTCATGTTGGGCTTTTCTGAACTAGATGAATTCAGTTGGGCTTCTAAAGCTGAATTATGTATGTCAATATACCTTGTAAAACTATATATCTATCCTGATTTGGCCATAAATGATTACAAATAAAATCTACTTTTAATGGCTAAAACTCTTCAAAATTCATCAGATACGTGGCTATCCGATCCCCCAAAAATGTAGCCGGTCCTTCAACATTGAAAATTTGCAGGACGGAGGTTTTAGCAAAGACTGATAACGAGATTTCGCTGTACTGTAGAACATCTCATAAGCCAACCCTAGGATTAATTCGGCTTATACCGTAAATTACAGCGTATAACCCGCACCTCGCGTATAACCCGCACCCCGACTTTGGGAGAATTATATAACCCGCATCTTGGGTCCGAAAATCACCCTTTTTCGTACTAGACTTTGACAACCCGCACTGGAGGTTTGGTTCCCGTATTACCTGCGGGTTATATGCGGGAATTTACGGGAATTTCCTCTCAGAGTGGTGGGTCGGCTTAAAAGGGATTGTCCAGTGATTGCAGTTTAAAGCTGTTTAAACCCAGAATTCGGCCTAAAATATTCCCTATTTTGAGGGAAGATTGGTCAGTTTACCAGAGAGGTTTTACAGAATTTAACATTTATTTTCCGTTCCCTTGGGTACTGTAATAGTTTGCGTTTTCCAAGTTCACACCCCGCTGATAATCTAGATTTAGGACAATGAAAATGGGCTCCTTTTAACAGGAAGTTCCTTGTATCAGTCCTCCTAATATATAGAATATAGATTTCACTGTATTTGATAATAATTTTCCAGTCCCCTTGTTTCAGAGATTCTATGTCAAATGTATATATTTAACATTTATTTCCCTTCTCGGTGTACAGCGCTGTCAGCAAGACGACGTGCGACTCTTCACCTTCCTCATCCCCGACATCTACACACAGTTCCCAAACATCGCCATCGGCAACGCCAACCTACTGCATCTCATAGTGTCCAGTATAGACGGCTCCCAGGTAAGGTGTTACACAGTATACACCCCCCCCCATACACCATAACAGTAACTGTATCACATACACATACACACCTACACCCCCCCCCCCCCCACACACACACACACGTATAACGCCAACCTACTGCATCTCATAGTGTCCAGTATAGACGGCTCCCAGGTAAGGTACCCCCCCCCCCACACACACACACATACACCCCCCCCCCCTACACCCACACACACACACCACACATACACCCCCCCCCCCACACACACACCACACATACACCCCCCCCCCCCCACACACACACACCACACATACACCCCCCCCCCACACACACACACCACACATACACACCCCCCCCCTACACACACACACCACACATACACCCCCCCCCCCACACACACACACACACATACACCCCCCCCCCCCTACACCCACACACACACACACACACGTATAACGCCAACCTACTCCACCTTATCATGTCCAGTATAGACGGCTCCCAGGTAGGGACCATATTTTATTTTGCGCCGTATATGTTTTCGCGATAGTCGCACAAATCAAAATTCACATCTTTCATGAATTTTCATACAATATTGAATTAAAGTGTCAGATTCCGTAAATCCACAAACTTAAATACACGCAAAACTTTGCGAAAATTTACACTGCAGAAATATAAAAGTTTACAGTATTCTCCTAGTTAACTGCAGCCCTGGCGAGTAACTCACCAGAGCTGAATTCATGCATCATAAAAATAACTCACCGACATTGTGTCTCCTTTGCAGCTCCAAGATCTGATTTGTCAAATCCTCCAAGGTCACCTCATCATGTTCCGCAAAGACTCCTTCCTCTCCGTTCTAAGTGAGTACCATGTTTACCATGTTTTAGAAATCATTGTATTGTAACGGTCGCGGAAAAGTCATCTGGAGAAAGCGGGATTCGAACCCAAGACCTCCTGACTCCGGAGCCACTGCTCTACCACTGAGCTACATCCCCATCGAACAACTTGACCGCACCGTACGTTACTGAGTCGGTTTGGTGTGCGGAAGGGGGTGGTAACCACTTCCCTTACAGTATTTATCAAGTTTTTGTTCCATCAAATGAATAAAGGGTCGTTGAAATTATTATAATAATTTCGCCAATAATATTTATTTATTCTCAGTGAAAGGTACAGCAAGCGGCAACTTAGTATCTTTTAAAAAGTTGTAATTTATTTTTCCCTTACCGGTGGTATTAGACTACAGGTCACTTTCTATTGGTTTGTCAATTTTTTTTTGGAAATAATTCCTCAATTTAACCCAATTTTTGAAAGTCCATGAATGAAGAAATTCAGCACGGGGAAAAAATAAATCAGATTGTAGTGGAGAACACACAACCCCTCGTCAACCCCAAACTCCAATCTTTTAAATAGTTGATCTATGGATTTCACTTCCGAAAAAAAGGGTGTAAGTGAGTAAAGTTAAAAAAAGAATTTCAATGAAAAGACCTAAAGCACTACTTCCTCTGTATACATGTAATTTTCTCTTTAGACGATAGAGCAGTAGTTCCTCTGTTTACATATTGATGTTATTGTTTTGTCTGTTTAGACGCGAGTCTGGAGTGGGAGACGATAGAGCAGTACTTCCTATGGCAGCTTATCGCCGCACACAACATCCCTGTAGAACATCTCATGCCCATCCTACCCAAGTTAGAATTCACAAGTAAGTATTAGTACAAAATGTACTTTAAGGACAACATAGTGCTTCAATCAGGGATAAAGATTTTGAAGTTTTCTCTTAATTCCAATTTGTTGCAGAGAAGCTGTACTTAACTATAGAAAACCTTTATTCAGGGGCCTCAATTTGAACATTTTTAAGTCTTTTTTGAGCTTGGTCACTTTCATCCCTGTTTAATGTGTTATGACTATTGTCGTCATGATATATAAATGCGGCCTTGGCGAGTAACTCGCCAGAGCTGCAGTCTTGCATCATGCCTACTCTTTGTGAGTGGATCTACTCAAGCAAATTATTACAGACTCGTTTTTAGTAGTTAAGAGCTTACATGGGCTAAAACAATGACAGATTTTATATATTTTGTCTAAAAGTCGGCCGACAACGGGGATATGCGCTTATGTCGAATATGTTGCACTCACTGCGTTTCCACAGAATATTTGCAAAAATGAATTTTGCCTGTGTTTATATTTTGTCTGTCATATTTTGCAGTTCACTCAGAAGCGTTATCAAGTATTCTCGTATTACTAAAGCAAGACGGGTAAGTCCTTTATTCATTTATTGTCAATCTGACAACCAGGAATATATATTTATTTCATGGTGAATACGGCACACCCATTGACTTAACCAAGGAAGGCCGTATTTAATACCCCCCGTGAAATAACTCTCCCCGTATTTCACGGCCTGTCAAATCATCAACAGTGTTGATTTAACCACTAATTATTAGCTTGTTGAGAGCAATTCAGTGGAATTTTGACAAATACTATTAATAATCACATGAAATAAACACAAAGGAACACTCGTAGAGTTCCTCACTGAGGGTTATCTCACTCGGCTTTGCCTCGTGAAATAACCCTCAGTGAGGAACTCTAGTCGTGCACCTTTGTCTATTTATTTTAAGCTATCCTAAAACCTCGCGTATAAGCCGCGGCTAGTACGCAACTAAGATTGCCGGTGTGGCATATAGGATCGGCCCAGGGTCGGGATGCGGCTTATCCTCTTATCCTCTTATCCTGATGTTATCAATGAGATGTAGAGTAACTCTTAGTCTTTTAGACATGAGATACATAGAATATAATGTTCATAATCTCTATGTAGTGAGTATGATAACATTTGTTTTCCCCACAGCCCTAGTGTGGGCATCATGCGGCCCATCCTGTGCCGACAGTGTAAAATTTTTTCTTGTCTATGGATTTCTACCTTAAAGTAGGGGGGCGGGCGAATTAATTTTTTTCCCCGATTTTCATAAACTGATATTTTCTGCCTAACGATGACAGAAAAGGTCACAAAAAAAAACCACAAAAAAATCCAATTTCTCAGAAAATGATGAGGGCGCAGTCCATAGACACAATTCTTTTCAAAAAAAAAATTGTATTTTCGAAAATATGGTGTGGGAAATCCGTAGACCAATTTTTTTATTTGGTGTGGACTAAGCAAATAAATGTTTTATATTGAAATTGAGATCATTGATTATATTTGTTTAACATGCAGCCCTAGTGTGGACATCATGCGGCCTATCCTGTGCCGGCAGTGTAAGAGGGTGGACCTGTTCACAGTCTCCATCCTCAAGTTCTGGGCCCAGGAGTACGAGGACAAACTAGCCGAGATCCTCCACTCCCTCCTCACCAAGAACGCCAGCACCCCCAACAGGAAGAGAAAGTAAGGCTTTTACTGTAAACATATCTTATTTCACGCTGTACATATTTTTGGGAATATCACCGAAATAAAAATTCGCGAAAATATGTACAGCACGAATTTTATAGTAATATAGCTACTCTTTTCCAAAGTGTGCGAAATCATGTACACGCAAAATTGTAACATTTAGCAAATCCACAAAAATCTATACGCGCAAAAATATCTAAATTTATAATAACCCTTTAAGCATGTCGCTAAAAGATGACATTTGTTGGTAAGATCATCCTGACCCTTCAGGAGTGTCTCAATCCTGTAGGGTCGGCATGATGCTTGAATACAGCACTGGTATAGTTTGTATGCATGGAAAATTATGATACAACGACGATGTTCAGTTTGAATTACATCAGTCATATTTGATGTTTGGTCTTAGAGTGGGGAATTCACCAGATGTTATATAGGAAATGAATTATTGACAACCCAACTTTACTTTGTGTACAGACAATCTACAAAGTCTGACAAGGACAAGGACAAAGGTCCCACCATGGACCAGACACTCGCCCACCTGGAACACATGCGGTCCACCTGTAAAAACGTCACATGTAAGTACCCCAAAGTCTCTGTTAGGCCATATAAAAAAAAGAGGTCAATGGATTTCACGTTTGAAAAAAAAACTGCGCGAGCAAGGAACATTTTATATTTTGACGATTTTTTTTTTTGTAAATGGATTTTGGTCATGGAAAACTGAAGCGAGCGACAATTAAAAAAAGATTTTTCACAAAGTCATAAAAAGTTCAAAGTGAACCTACAACAAAAAATATTTAATTGGTTGATCTGCGGGAATCAAGGGAAAAAATCAAAAAAAAAATCTCAATTTTTGAAAAAAGAAGGCGACGGAATGAGCAGATGGTGCAGCTAATAAAACACCGGAAAAACAATTCTAGGCCAATGCATCAAAACGACAAAAGACACATAGAATCAAAGCTCTATACCGCTCTGTAAGGGTAATAAAGAATGGAGAATATCACAGAATGGTCATAATTAGGTTTAAATATGCTGAATAATTTGATGTTTTTGTATGTTTCAGTTTTAATGAACGAGTCGTTACAACAAGCCTTGCAACATGTGCAGACCACGTGCTCAGAATCCATGAAAACAAAGTAAGTACCAGCGGAATCTTTGTACCAGATTAGCAGATTTATTTTTTGGAAATACAAGATCTCCTATGCTTAAGCACTGGATGGCCGTATTCAATGGCACCATTGAATACAATTTGGCCGTATTCAATGGGCTAAGAAAAAGTAGTTTTCCCTTGATAAAATGGCTTCAAATGAAAAAATAAACACAAATGCCAACTACATTGATACTGCTCTGATGTATTTCACGAGTGGGGGCTGGGGCGCATCCCACTCAGCCTGCGGCTTCGTGGGATACTGCCCCAGCCCCCACTCGTGAAATACATCAGAGCAGTATCAATGTAGTTGGCATTTGTCTATATCTCCATGAGTAACAATTGTTTCTAAAATCTAAAATCTGGAAAAACATGGAATCTTGTGAGATTTTGCTGCGAGTCAGAGAATACCATGGAAAATGGAGGAAAAAGAAATATGACAAAACCATTAGAATGTACCATTTGGTATTGATACATTTCCGTTGTCATGAAAATAGTGAATCTTTGGTTGAGGAAGGTCAGGAAATTTCAACCGTAGTACCGTAAATTCCCACGTATTACCCGCATCTCGCGTATAACCCGCACCCCCATCTCAGGAGAATCCTATAACCCGTTTTTGGATCTGAAAATCTCGATTTTTGTACTGTTCTATAGTAATAAAAACCCTCGTATAACCCGCACCCTTTACAGGCGTGTTTGGTATCAAATTAAAGCTGGGTTTGATTCGCGTACAACCCGCGGATAGTTTGTGGGAACCGGTTGCATTGGCGAGTTGCTCGCCGAGCCTGCATTGGTGCATCATGACGACAAATGTAATCTCTTAGCAACATGCCGTTAACACTTAGCCCCACTTGCACCAATCCAGGTTCAGCGAGCTTCTAGCGCTGGCAGAGGACTTTGAAGACGTGCGGACGACGCGGGTTCTCCGAGCGGTGCCTAGTCGGCGTGCGATGGCGAGTCAGATCACACAGAATAAGACAATGCTGCAGCAGCAGCAGCAGTCTCAGCAGCAGGCCAACCGACAGAAGAAGACCATCATAGAAGACAGCGACAGCTCAGAGGAGTCGAGTGATGTATGTACTGTGAACGTAGTTATATTCACGGGTATACATTTTCGCGGAGGTGGCAAAAAAATAAATTTCACCGGTACTTGAATTCGTGGACAGGCAGGGCAGACTAGTTGAGGGACGTTTGTTTCACTATATTTGCGGTATCTTGAATTCGCTGCTCTTCAATTTCCGTGAATATAGCGAAAATATATACAAAGTGAAATAAGTTACGACCACTGTATACCGTATTCGACGTAATAAGCGCCCTCCCCCTAATAAGCGCCCCCCCCCTTTTTCAGATTTTTTCCCAGATTTTTAATGTGTTCCTCCGATTTTGTTACTGATTTTCAAACCTGTATGTAACATGGAGCACTTCACTCCTGTGCAGGTGTAAAGGCCAAGCTAAGTGTGAAGTGATAGGGGTGTGTAGAAGCCTTGTAGAGGCCACTGAGGCCTGTATATAACAGCCATGGGGGGCGCTTATTAGAATGATTTTTTGAGGCTGATTTTTTCCCTTGAAATAATCTTTTAAGCGCCCAGGGCGCTTATTACGTCGAATACGGTACCCGTACTTCCGTTCAATTGAGTTGGCCCATTGGGAGTTCATTGAAAATATACTGTAAATTCCCTTGTATAAACTGCATCCTGCGTAAAACCCACACCCTTTTGGATATAACCCACACCTGGGGTCTAGATTTTGAGAAATGTCAGTTTTTAATATGACATTTGAATGCTACAAGAGACCACAATGTTTCATTTGACTTTGTAGATTTAAAAAAATTTCTGTCTGGGGTCATATGCGAATTTTTCTCAATTAAAAGTCAGTTGGATATCAGTAAAAACTGTCACAGAAAAAAATGTGGGAACACAAATTAATTAATTCTCTGGCCTTTTCATTTTCAGGGTGAGGAAATCACCAAACCACCACGACCGAAAAAGCGCAAGAAGACAGCTGTGATCACGGTGGAGGATGACAGCGATTGACGAGACGCGAGACGAAAACAAAAACAAGAAGAAAACAGCGAGCAGCAGCAGCCTTTATCATTCACCGACCCGACCTGACTGACAACCCCCTGATCTGACACGGAGGGGGGGCAACGACCGGGTGGCAGCCGGGCGGACGGACGGACGGGGTCCCGGAAACGGGGTGTGGGCGGGACTAGACTAGGGTGAGGTGGTACCGGGGTGGTGGGAGGGTCCCCCGAGGAGGAGGACCCGGTTATCATGCCCCCTGGAGGCGACCACTAGCACTAGACGCACAGCTCCGCGTGGAGAGGAGGAGACGAGGAGGAGTTATGGTGGCCGCACAGCCACGGACAGAACAAATCACAGCCGCATCGTCATAGGCCGACAGTCATGTCACTCATGAAGCATCTCACCATTGTTGTATTATAGCCATGAGCACACACAGCAGGCCCTCACCGGGGACGCATGTGTTTAAAAGAGTGGCAGCTTTCTAACAACGGGTGAGGGAGAGGGGGGTTCGAGAGGGAATAAGAGAATTTAGATTCCTCAAGTAGGCGGCGGGGGTAGGGAAGAAATCGTACCGTAAAACCTCGCGTATAAGCTGCGGTTTATACACAAGTCAG
Source organism: Harmothoe impar (assembly GCA_947462335.1). Taxonomy (NCBI): domain Eukaryota; kingdom Metazoa; phylum Annelida; class Polychaeta; order Phyllodocida; family Polynoidae; genus Harmothoe; species Harmothoe impar. The sequence goes on along the minus strand of OX381709.1, from coordinate 12,600,063 downwards.
ATCGGGGGTTTGACTTAAAGGATCGGCCCAGGGTTGGGGTGCGGCTTATATGAGAGTTTTTACCACTATGGTACAGTACTAAAATCACCATACTCAGATCGCCAGTGTGGCTTATAGGATCGGCCCAAGGTCGGCTTATACGAGAGTTGGGCTTGTACGCGAGGTTTTATGGTACATGATTTGAATCCTTGTAGAGAGGAGGGGGGGGGGGCGATGAAAATGTTTTGACTTGTCTCGTATGGGATGTAGAAAATATGTAAAAAGCACCCCCTCCCCCTCCTCGTGTTGTTAAAAAAATGGCCGCTCCCCGGTGAGTGGTAAAGTATGTTATACGGACAGTAAATGCATGTATACACGGTACAAGGCAAATCTCAGTATCCAACACACACCGAGATCAAATCTAACGGTGGGTCGAGGCGCATTACTGGCATCAGCTTTAGATGTCATATCTCAAATGCAGTCGCTTTATCAAAATGATCAGAAATAATTTGATTCCAATATTTATATATTGATATGTGCTTAAAATCAGAAAATTATGACACCAGTTTGTTACATATACCCGGTAGAAGAAGCTATTGCCTAGGATCTGAAATATGCCTGCTCATACAAGTGAGACTAGAAACACCACCAACTGCAGTTTACATGGTATATTATTCTGATTATAGACTATTTCTGATAAAATACTGAGATTTGTCTTTGTCTATAGACCTTGTTGAACGAATCATCATGACTTCAATTTACAGTTAGGTGGAATCATGGAGATGGGAGGGAGGGGGGGGGGGTTATTTAACGGATGTTTAACAGTGGATACTACTGGTACAAATGTAGGGGAATATCCACTCAAATTGTGATCACATTTCGTTCCTATTCATCTCATTTCATTAGACTGTGTCACAATAGCTATGGCGATATTTATTTCAAGGTATCACATCACTATTAAATATGTTCCTTATTTTTTTAATATTTTGGCAAGGGCAGGAGACGTTTGTGGTGTAGAATTCGGGTGGTTCAAACCGAGATAGAAAGTTGTATGTAACACCCATTTTGTTACATGTCACAGAAGCCTACAGCAAGCACTGATGGTCGCAAAGTGGGAAATACTGTAAACGTAGATTTTTTTTTCGCGTGTATAGATTTTCGGGAATTTACTTTTTTTAAAGTACAATTTCGCATGTATTTAAATTCACAAATCTTGGAATATTATTGTTACAGTAAATAGTTTTTTTTTCGCCTATTTTTATTGCAGAGAAATTCGCGAAAATATTATTATACACAGCGAAATAGAACACGTTTACAATACACAGGAGCCTTCCCGAAGTGGTTGATACATTGATGTCGCATGTTTAAATGATACGCCTTTTGTCGCCATGATGCATGCATGTAGCTCTAGATAGCAAGTGCTCGCTGGGGCTACGTTCATGCAGTATGCCGACAAAAGGCATGATGCATTAACACACTGTGGCGAGTTACTCGCCAGGGCAGTATGCCTCCAAAAGGCATAATGCATTAACACACTGTGGCGAGTTACTCGCCAGGGCAGTATGCCGACAAAAGGCATAATACATTAACACACTATGGCGAGTTACTCGCCAGGGCTATGTTTATGCAGTATGCCGACAAAAGGCATAATGCATTAACACACTATGGTGAGTTACTTGCCAGGGCTGCATTCATGCAGCATGCCGTGGCGAGTTACTCGCCAGGGCTACGTTCATGCAGCATGTCAACAAAGGGCATAATGCATTAAGACACTCTGCGGCCCTTGACGGGTTAAGTGCGACTACGGCGGGAGAAATGTACATTGTTATAAAGTTGGTGCTTTAAGTCCCACCAAGACTTCCTCCGTGCATCAGGGTTTCTGAATCTGGACAAATAAACCACATGGACTTTTGTCGTCATCTATTGTAAACTGGTTCCTTGTCTTTTTTATCCATTAATCCTAAATCGTTTGCATGTTCACTAATACGGACCCGTATACATCACTAAAAATACTGGTAACATATCTCAGATAAGGCTAAGCTTAGCCAAACCCCAAGAAAATGGCGTTCCAGTTCTCGAGGGGGGGGGGGGGGACGTAAAATAATTCTGTGCTTCGGGAGAAACCGGTATTTCAGATTTCTGTGATAACCAAGAATATGTTTATTTAAACCACGGTGGTGGCTTAGAACAATAGAGTTCGCACCTTGGTTATTGACCTGCTGGCGAAGCCATCCAGGTCATACAATGGGACACGGACTGCCCGTAAGCTCAAAGAGGGAACGAGCGCGTCCTATGCTACAACACTGACACCGCGAACACTAGCTTAGTATGGAGGGGCAGTGGACCGGGACGTAGCTTCCATAGGCTCCAACTGGCGTTTCTGGACAGCGTTAGTTAGTAGTAGCACTTGAATCCTCATAGGTAGGCCTACTGATTATAACACACTAGTTGACGCCTGTAGCGCCCGCTCCGGTCTTTCCCACAGACCTTAACTTAGCTGGGATGTGGCTGTGTTCGCAAATCCTGGATATAATGCAGTGGACTTGTATCCGGCTGGCAGCTAGAGGGAGTGAGCATTCGTAAACACAGTTATACATCATGCCTCCTGCCACTGCTTCACCTACACAATGATACACTCCTGCATCATGCCTCCTGTAGACTAACCCTGTAATGACAGCACACTGCTTCACCTACACAGTGATACACTCCTGCATCATGACTCCTGTTTACTAACCCTTTAATGACAGCACACTGCTTCACCTACACAGTGATACACTCCTGCATCATGACTCCTGTTTACTAACCCTTTAATGACAGCACACTGCTTCACCTACACAGTGATACACTCCTGCATCATGACTCCTGTTTACTAACCCTTTAATGACAGCACACTACTTCACCTACACAGTGATACACTCCTGCATCATGACTCCTGTAGACTAACCCTTTAATGACAGCACACTGCTTCATCTACACAGTGATACACTCCTGCATCATGACTCCTGTTTACTAACCCTTTAATGACAGCACACTGCTTCACCTACACAGTGATACACTCCTGCATCATGACTCCTGTTTACTAACCCTTTAATGACAGCACACTGCTTCACCTACACAGTGATACACTCCTGCATCATGACTCCTGTTTACTAACCCTTTAATGACAGCACACTGCTTCACCTACACAGTGATACACTCCTGCATCATGACCCCTGTAGACTAACCCTTTAATGACAGCACACTGCCTCACCTACACAGTGATACACTCCTGCATCATGACTCCTGTAGACTAACCATTTAATGACAGCACACTGCTTCACCTACACAGTGATACACTCCTGCATCATGACTCCTGTTTACTAACCCTTTAATGACAGCACACTGCTTCACCTACACAGTGATACACTCCTGCATCATGACTCCTGTTTACTAACCCTTTAATGACAGCACCCTGCTTCACCTACACAATGATACACTCCTGCATCATGACTCCTGTTAACTAACCTTTTAATGACAGCACACTGCTTCACCTACACAGTGATACACTCCTGCATCATGACTCCTGTTAACTAACCCTTTAATGACAGCACACTGCTTCACCTACACAGTGATACACTCCTGCATCATGACTCCTGTTTACTAACCCTTTAATGACAGCACACTGCTTCATCTACACAGTGATACACTCCTGCATCATGACTGCTGTAGACTAACCCTTTAATGACAGCACACTGCTTCACCTTTACAGTGATACACTCCTGCATCATGACTCCTGTAGACTAACCCTTTAATGACAGCACACTGCTTCACCTACACAGTGATACATTCCTGCATCATGCCTTCTGTTTACTAACCCTTTAATGACAGCACACTGCTTCACCTACACAGTGATACACTCCTGCATCATGCCTCCTCTTTACTAACCTTTTAATGACAGCACACTGCTTCAACTACACGGTGATACACTCCTGCATCATGACTCCTGTAGACTAACCCTTTAATGACAGCACACTGCTTCACCTACACAGTGATACATTCCTGCATCATGCCTCCTGTTTACTAACCCTTTAATGACAGCACACTGCTTCACCTACACAGTGATACACTCCTGCATCATGACTCCTCTTTGCTAACCTTTTAATGACAGCACACTGCTTCAACTACACGGTAATACACTTCTGCATCATGACTCATGTTCATTAACCCTTTAAGTACAGCACACTGCTTCACCTTCACATTAATACACTTCTGCGTCATGCCTCCTGTACATTAACCGTTTAAGGATAGCACACTGCCTCAACTACACAGCAATTTATTTATGCATCATGACTTCTGTATGCTAACCCTTTTAGAAAAGGACACTGCTTCAACTAAACAGCAATACATTTATGCATAATGCCTTCAGTACACTGACTGCTTGAACTGATCTGCACTTCACTTATGCATCATGACTTCTGTATATTAACCCTTTATAGACAGCAAATGATTCAGCTGAACAGCACTTCATTGGTGCATCATGACTTCTGTATGCTAACCCTTTAATGACAGCACACTGCTTCAATAGAAGAGCACTTCACTAATGCATCGTGCCTTCTGTGTGCTAACCCTTTGAGGACAGCAAAGTGATTCAACTGAACAGCACCTCATTCATGCATCATGACTTCTGCATGATAACCCTTTGAGGACGGCACACTACTTCCACTGAACTTTATTATCGCCCCTCAACCTTAGAATAAAGCAGGTCACCACAGCTATGCTGTGCAATTCCTTAACAATTGCATCCTCGTATTGCATACCCTGGTTTTAAACAGATAGACAATGGTTATGAAAAGGTATGTAGATTAAACGCAGCTTGCTGGTAGGGATGTAAAATAACCATTGCCTCAGTAAAAGTGTAGGGGAGTGCTTTCAACCTTCAATCATCCATAGATTCGATCACCATCACCGCCCTTGAAATGACCTAAGCTATTAATTAGGGCGTAAAGGAACTCAACAACCAACCAACCTTACACCACAGTTGGCTGAGAGAACAAAAGAAATGGCCTGACTGTATTTAACATGTACATAACTGTATGTAGATGCGGTCCATTGAACACACTCTCCTACTGTGAGTGTAAGTCAGATATATGATACGCGTGACCAGCTCCATAAGTGTTATATGCCTTGGACAATGGTAATTATCCTCGGCTGGGCCTTGGACAATTATCCTGTATTTGGCTTATAATGCTTATACAGCAAGTCACTTGTACCATATCTACTACTTCCAAAGTACTCTCGTTCTCAGATCCCGAAGAAAGGCTATGGTAATTAACACTACGACCTTGAACTTTAAGTTTTTGCTGGGTTTAGGCAGTCCCTGCAGTTAGCTTGGAACCAGCGAATAGGAGCCGGAAATGGAACTAGAAAATATGATGGGAAAACTCTCCTCATAAATTATGGTTCCGGTTCACTTGTTCCAAGCTACCAGCAGGGATTGCCTAAACCTGGCAAATAAAATCCAAGTTCAAGGTCATAGTGTTTGTTACCAGAGCTTTCTTTCGGAAGGATTTGGCAACGGGAGTAGGGTGTGGTGTGGAAAGCAGCCCTAACAGTATAAACACAAACACACACACTGATATGATACGGTCTGCTAACTTTGAGTCTTTGTTGGCTGGGTCTCACGAGATTGGGCCAATGTGAACGTCTTTGACAGGGTACCATCTTTGACCAGGTGCCACCTTCACCGGCCACCTTAAAAAGAAAGATTTAAAAAAGTAATTCTTCTTTGGTATGTAATGGATTGAATAAAGAAAATGGCGGTGGTTATATCTCCATATATAGCTTCACCTGCCTTAGATAAGCCATTTTCTGTCAGGAGGTCAAAGATGGCACCCAGTCAAAGAGGGCACTCAGGCAAAGAGGGTACCCAGGCAAAGATGGCACCCAGTCAAAGATGGCAACCAGTCAAAGATGGCACCCAGTCCCCGGGACCCAGTCAAAGATGGCAACCAGTCAAAGATGGCAACCAGTCAAAGAACGCACCCAGTCAAAGATGGCAACCAGTCAAAGACATTCACACTGGCCCAATCTGGTGAGACACAGTTTGTTATGGTCCGCTGCTTTGACGTGGCCATGGGGCTGAAGACTAGGGTCATGCAAAAATGAACCTGACATTCCTAGGAAAAAAATGTCCTGTAATGCTGCGGTCATGGTCTGATTGTGAACCACTATGCCCCACCTCTATGAGTCACAGCCACATCAACAGGTTGCGCTACACTGAATATTTTCGCGTTATAGGCCTTTGCGGGACTAGCGCATTAGGCTATGGGGGCCGCCATTTTGGCTCGAAGCAATGCATAGTGGTTAGGCCGCCGATTCCATAGCAGTGCATCATGGGTGAATTTCTTATTAGCACCTTTGTTCTAGGTGTGAGCGGAGGGGATTAGCCTGATAAGGAGATGGAGTTTAGCCCCGACTACCTGAGGTACCAGGATGCACTAGTGCCGTATGCAACAAGGGACGAACTGACCAAGTCACTAGACGCCACCCATTTTACCTGTAATCTTAAAAACCCATTTTCCCGGTAATCTTAATGATTCCCCCCTTTTCTCTAGATGGCGCCACTGTATCGTCCACTCATTTAGAGGTATATGGGTTTGGTTATTGACCGGCGCCATAGCCATGGCTCCGGTCATGGTACAGCTATACCAGAAATCCGTAAGCTCAAACAGACAAACCACACACCTATTGGTTTAACGTGCGCTGAGTGAACCATTACATTTCTCCTTCAATAGGTAACTAAAAGCTCTATTATCATGATCCGCTAAAGCCACCGGCCTTACTGAATGGGTGGTCCACACAGATTTCTCCAGAGTTACCGCTAGTGATGTAACCGCAACACCTCTATTGCCTTCCAACTATGCACTGCTCATTCCGGTCTACTGAACACAGTTGTGCACACTCACCCTGCATTCTCAACAAATAGCATTGACACCTAGGGCAAACAAAGGGATTAAATAGTGTTTTTCTTGTCACGCATTGCGGCCCTTAAAGGGAAGTGGCAACATGTTTGTCACACCTAGATAATAACCCTTTAAGGCCTGCTCTTTACACTCACCCCAACACACTGTAGACCTTCTTATATGCACATAGAAATAGGTTATCTTGCGCCAGGCAGCACGTAACCGCTGTTTTACGTCTTGGCCGAAAAGTGAGTCGATCGGAGCGCTAACAGTGACGACATCTCCGTTGCCGTTTCGCAGTGTTGGTCGGACGCGGACGCTACGTGTCCGTGCCTTTGCCGACGATCTAAATTGAATTTCCCGTTCTCCGCTCTCCCCGCCCCCACTCTCCCCCCTCATGATTCTGTATTTGCATTCTCCGTTTTTGCGTTCTCCGTTTTTGCCTTTTCCGTTTTTGCCTTTTGCGTTCTTCGTTTTTCGCGTTTTTCGTTTTCACGTTCTCCCTTTTTTCCTTTTCCATTTTCCCCTTTTCCCTTTAACCCGTTCTCCCTTTATCCCGTTCTCCCTTTATCCCGTTCTCCCTTTCTCCCGTTCTCCCTTTCTCCTCTTCTCGGATTATCCCGTTCTCCTTTTCTCCCGTTCTCCATTTATCGCGTTCTCTGTTCCTCCCGTTCTCCCTTTCTCCCTTTCTCCCGTTCTGCGTTTATTCCGTTCTCCATTTCTCCGTTTATCCCGTTCTCCGTTTATGTGACTATACATGGGGGGCGAAATTATTGACCGTGTCGTCGTGTCGAATTTTAGCAAAGGTGTCGTGTCGCCGTGTCGATTTTTATTTAGTACTAATTTCTCTAAATGTGTGTGTCCGTCGATTTTTAAAGGGGCCGTGTCGCCCGTGTCGATTTTTAAAAGGGCCGTGTCGCCGTGTCGATTGTGTCGAATTTTAACCCATGTATAGTCACGTTTATCCCGTTCTCCGTTTATCCCGTTCTCCGTTTATCCCGTTCTCCGTTTATCCCGTTCTCCGTTTATCCCGTTCTCCGTTTATTCCGTTCTCCCTTTCCCCGTTTATCCCGTTCGTCGTTTATAGCGTTCACCGTTTATCCCGTTCTCCGTTTATCCGGTTCTCCATTTCTCCATTTCTCCCTTTCTCCCTTTCTCCCGTTTTCCCTTTCTCCCGTTCCCTCTTCATCCGTTTATCCCCTTCTCTGTTTATCCTGTTCTCCGTTTATCGCGTTCACCGTTTATCGTGTTCACCATTTATAGCTTTCTCCATTTATCCCGTTCTCTGTTTATCCCGTTCTCCCTTTCTCCCGTTCTCCCTTTCTCCCGTTTTCCCTTTCTCCCATTCTCCCTTCATCCGTTTATCCTGTTCTCTGTTTATACTGTTCTCCGTTTATCCCGTTCTCAATTTATCCCGTTCTCTGTTTATCCCGTTCTCCGTTTATCCTGTTCTCCGTTTATCCCATTCTCCGTTCATCCTGTTCTCCCTTTCTCTGTTTATCCCGTTCTCCGTTTATCCCGTTTTCCGATTATCCCGTTCTCCCATTCTCCGTTTCTCCCGTTCTCTGTTTCTCCCGTTCTCAGTTTATCCCGTTCTCCGTTTATCCCGTTCTCCGTTTATCCCATTCTCCGTTCATCCTGTTCTCCCTTTCTCTGTTTATCCCTTTCTCTGTTTATCCCGTTCTCTGTTTATCCCGTTTTCCGATTATCCCGTTCTCCCATTCTCCGTTTCTCCCGTTCTCTGTTTCTCCCGTTCTCAGTTTCTCCCCTTGTAAGCCGGTCACCACACCTTTGGTGTGCAATCTTCTAGCCTTTGAATCCTCCTAGTTCTGTTACAGTTTCATAAAAGAAAAAGAAGAAAGAATAGAGAAAGAAAAAGGGGGTGCGGGGGCAGAGCGCCCGATATATCCAACAATTTTACCAAATTACAGTGGTGCCATCTAGAGGATAGGCCTGGAAACTAAATAAGATTACCGGAAAAGTGGGCATTTTAAGATTACAAGTAAAATGGGTGGCGTCTAGTGACTTGGTCAGTTCGTCCCCACGTGCGTCCCGTATACGGGTGAGAGGCTACCCAGGTTGGCCGCCGCCATCTTTAATATGTCACCCGAGACCCAAGGATGCACTAGGTGGCGGCATGGTCGCTCTTGTGGCGCCCCCTGTGACTTGTGCGTCCTCCCCTCCCCCCCCGGTCCCTGCACTCTGATACCAAAACAACACCATCCATATTATGAGGTTTGAAATATGCCCCCTTACCACCGACTTTTGGGTGTAAAATACCCCCCTTTTAGACTGAAAACGCTGACATTTTGGGCCTAAAAACCACCCCCTTTTCCCAATATGCTGAGTTTTTCAGGTTATAAACAACCCTTTCTTCTCTCAAAAGAATGTCCCCAAAACAGTTCTCTTAAAAAGTTATATTGATAGATCTATGTCTTACTGCATGAGCCTATATAGAGAGCACAAAACCTCGAAGGGTGGTGCCTAGAATTGTCACGCTGAGGATGTGTGTTAGCCTCAAATAAGTGTTGGAAAATTATACCCCCTTTGTCAAAATCGGGGAGGTGATGAAATATATACCCCCTTTTCTAATTTATCACGGAGATTGTGGTGAAAAAACACCCCCTTTTCCAATTTCCTAGGACGTGCAGAGTGAGTGAAAAAGTACCCCTTTCTCGGCATTTTCGTAACATGGATGGTGTAGTTTCCCATGCTAAGTGCAGGGACCGGGCTCCCCCCTACAAGACCCGGCCTGTGCCCCCTACTCCGAATTTTCTTGGCTGTGCCCCCCCCCCAGACCACCCCTTTTAGATCCGCCCTTGCACATGGACAGTGGTGCTTCTACATGGGTGCCCACAGTTTTGTCCGTGTCACCGTGTCGATTTTAGCAAAAGGGCCGTGTCACTGTGTCGATTTTTACATATATAAGAATGATTAGAAAAAAATCGCTGTAGGTCGATTTTTATGCCAAATTTTCTGTGTCTGTCGATTTCTAAATGGGCCTAAAAGGGCCATGTCGCTGTGTCGAATTTTATCCATGTAGAGACACACATTGGTCAGAGTTTAAAGGTCAACCACAATGCTTTTTCTGAGGTAATGGGGCGAAGGTACATTACCTAACTTACATACTTTTGAAAAATTGTTTCAGAGTAATGATAAATCTATGAAATATGACCATTTTAGTCAGGAGCTGCCACTTGGCTCCAGTCCCTAACAGGAGAGCATGCTGGTGCTGCCCTCTTATGGATAGATGAGGCGTAAGGTACCCTATGATGTAACTTAGGTTCCCTATGACGTAACATGGATCCTAAGATTGTATGTGTGATATACATATACAAATGACTCAAGGCAGGGTACCCAAGTACAGAGGCCTACAGATATATAGGCCTACATACTAGCTCAAACTGATACTGTACCAATATTGAATGATGTAGTAGGCAAGCAACTAGCTGTCAGCAGGGACTCAGGGATACAGGGAGTAGGAGAATATTGAAGTAACAGATGAGGTAGCCCTCACTGTATGCCATTTTAGTGTTGGTTCCACTCCTACTGGTTCCCTCCCAGTGTCTCATTATCCCCCCTCTGTTACACTGGTTCCTACACCTAATTCCTACTGGTTATTGCCTTGTCTCACTGGTTTCTACATTCAGCCCCAATGGTTCCTACCCCAAGTCCCACTGGTTCCTATACCCAGTTTCACTGGTTCCTACCCCCAGTGCCCCTGCTTCCTATCTTGAGTCTTGTTGGTTCCTACACCCAATTTTACAGGTTCCTACCCCAGTCAAACTAGTTCCTACCCCCCAGTCTAACTAGTCCCTACTCCCCAGTCCCACTGGTTCCTACCCCCCAGTCCAACTAGTCCCTACTCCCCAGTCCCACTGGTTCCTACCCTGAGTCTTGCTGGTTCCTACACCCAGTTTCACTGGTTCCTTAACCCAGTTCGATTGGTTCCTACTCACAGTATCACTGGTTTCCACCCCTGTCCCATTGGTTGCTACACACAGGTCCTACTCCAACACATGCTGGTTCCTACTCCCTGTCTCACTGGTTCCTACCCCCAGTCTAATTTATTCCTACTCTCAACATCACCGGTTCCCACCCCTGTCCCACTGGTTACTACACACAGATCCTACTGCAACACACGCTGGTTCCTACTCCCAGTCTCTACTGGTTCTCACACTGGTGCAGTGGCAAAGCAAGTTACAGATCTGTAAACCCTCAGTAGAAGAGGAGGTCCCATACAATCTAGGTCAGGCCCATTACATAAACTAAAACAAAACAGGTAAGATCCTTAGTGCATACATATCCTTGAAAGGAAAAAAAATTGTCCCAAAATGACTAGCCTGCCCTGGGATTGAACTCAGATGACCAGGTTTTGAAAGTCAGTGCTCTATGCGTTTGGCCACTGAGTCAGATACAGCAGTGAGCCTTGACTAGATATTTATACTCTATTTGGATGTATGTAACTCAATGCAGCAGGTTGGAGTCCCAGGTTTAATCCATAGTCCTCTGGCAATCAGATACATGTACATGGTGCAGTTAAAAAGTTGATCAATATGACCTTTAGCAAACCTGGTGTAGCTCATCAAACACAGACATAAGGTATACTTTCAACACTGCTACATCTGCATTTAATGAGCTATGTTGGGTTTGCTAAAGGTCCCTATTATGTCCCTGTATTTAGTTAGATAAAAAGACTACCCTTCGAAAACCTCACTGCTGCCTACAGGAGTCGAACCTGCGATAGCCCCATCCGTAGTCTCACACCTTATCCATTATACCAGCGAGCTATATGCAAGATTGAACACCTTCAGGTGTACTTTATCCTGTACTAAGACATTGAACATGATAGATTAGGTAAGATCGTTAGTGCATGGTTTTCTCCCTAGAGGGGAGGACTGTTACACTGCAAGCCCAGTTGTGAATCATTATGCTTGTAATAGTGGTTCAATTTTCTTAGCATATATCTGGCTTTAATGAGCTAGTTTGGGTTTGCTAAAGGTCCTCTATTGAGACTACAGCTTTTCTCATAGTGATTAGTTTATCATATGACAAGGTTTCTCAAAGACTGAGACTATTTACCAAACTATACATTACTTGGAGGCCTGTAATATATCGAAAGATCAGAGAGAGATGGAGACCTCCTATTTGATTTACTTATTACATTATTGATATGAGCCTCCTAATCAATTTCATCACCCTGTGCACATTATTAGGAGAAAACCATGCACTAAAGATCATGTTCAATGTCTTAGTACAGGATAAAGTACACCTGAAGGTGTTCAACCTTGCATATAGCTCGCTGGTATAATGGATAAGGCATGGGACTACGGATGGGGCTATCGCGGGTTCGACTCCTGTAGGCAGCAGTGAGATATTCCGAAGGATAGTCTTTTTATCTAACTAAATACAGGGACATAAAAGGGACCTTTAGCAAACCCAACATAGCTCATTAAATGCAGATGTAGCAGTGTTGAAAGTATACCTTATGTCTGTGTTTGATGAGCCACGCCAGGTTTGCTAAAGGTCATATCAACTTTTTTAACGGCACCATGTATCTGATTGCCAGAGGACTATGCATTAAACCTGGGACTCCAACCTGCTATATTGAGTTACATACATCCAAATAGAGTATAAATAAGTAGTCAAGGCTCACTGCTTTATCTGACTCAGTGGCCAAATGCATAGAGCACTGGCTTTCAAAACCTGGTCATCTGAGTTCAATCCCAGGGCAAGCTAGTCATTTTGGGACAATTTTATTTTCTTTCAAGGATATGTATGCATTAAGGATCTTACCTGTTTTGTTTTAGTTTATGTAATGGGCCTGACCTAGATTGTATTGGACCTCCTCTTCTACTGAGGGTTTACAGATCTGTAACTTGCTTTGCCACTGCACCAGTGTGAGAACCAGTAGAGACTGGCAGTAGGAACCAGCGTGTGTTGCAGTAGGATCTGTGTGTAGTAACCAGTGGGACAGGGGTGGGAACCTGTGAGATTGAGAGTAGGATTAAATTAGACTGGGGGTAGGAACCAGTGAGACAGGGAGTAGGAACCAGCATGTGTTGGAGTAGGACCTGTGTGTAGCAAGAGACAGCGCAATAACCAGTAGGAATTAGGTGTATGAACTAGTGTGACATAGAGTAATGCCAATGACCATTGATACTGTCTCTGCTGTATTTCACCAGGGGGGGTTGACAGAATGATGATCTTTGTATCTGGTTATTTGACTCATTACCAAAAGAGCTAATGTGACATGCAACTTCTAAAAAGTTTCCCTTTCAAGTCCCCCAACATAGTTTCTATAACTTAGGGAAGACCCTGAGTCAAAATACCCTGCCCTAGATGCCCCGATTGTGCTGCCCCCATGTGGCAAACAGGCAAAACGCCCCTTCTCTGGTAGTAAGTTGAGGAATAAAATGGGCTAGGGGGAAAAAATGTGATTATGATGTACATGGACATCTCCGTTTATGAAAAATGGTCAAATGGATGCTTAATATAATGTCAGACTACATGAAATTTATGTTATCACACTTTCCAACCAAAGGTTTGCTGTTCCCCTTTAAAGGAGTGAGGTCCCCTCACACACCTCACCAGTGGTCGGAGTTCAAAGGACTGAGGTCCCCTCAAACACCTCACCAATGGTCGGAGCTCAAAGGAGTGAGGTCCCTTCACACACCTCTACAGCCCATACCCCTCATACCCCTGCTTAACCCCCCCTCCCCCCTCCCCCAACCCCCAAAACTGCTCTGTAAGTACATGTATAAGCCTAAGAAGTTCGCTGTAAACGAATTTACACCTGGAAAGATTTGTACAAACAGGATCATTTTATTACAGGAAAGTATGTGAAAGGATTTTGGCACAGCGTTATGTCACTTAAATCCGAAAATTTGTTATAGCAGAATTCACTGTAGCGGAATTTTACTGTACTTGATTATTTCCACCTACTGAGCCCTTATCATTCTTAACTTCATTTTGACAAAATAACCACCCCCCCTACTACCGTGGGAAGAGCGTAATTATTGGCTAAATTATACTAGAACAAAGTCAGGGGTGGGCATCTGTCGCTATGTCACTCAAACTGTGCGACAAGGGCCTTAGAATGCACGAGTGACATCAGTAATAGTCTGAGCTTTCTAAATCTGAATGAATTTTGTAAATATTCCCATTAAAACCAAAATTAATACACTTATCAAACATCAGTTTTTTCAAAATTTCCTGGAGAAATGATATGGACTAACAAGTTAGTACGACTATTGATCGACAGGGGGTGGTACCAGCTCTCCCGCCAGTGACGCCGTGACGTCACTGCGGGCTGCCACTCGGTCAATCATGGACATTTAGAAAATTTCTTTATAGATACACGTTTTCCCCCAAATATTGAGGACCATCAGATATGGTACATCGTGACTTCATCTTCTTGTTTTTCACCCTACCTGGGTGCTGTTTCTCCACAAATTTGCGGATGTCCGCAAATTTGTGGAGAAACACCATCCAGACCTATCTAACATAAAATTCCATCTTAAAGGGGGGCTAGCACGGAGCGCAGCAAAGATTGGTACCTGCTCTCACAGATCGTACAAAAGTGCACGGAAACAAGCGGAGCCTTAGCGGCCACCTAATTGGTCAATCGGTGCTAGCCCCCCTTGAAATACCACTAGAATCAATCAGCATACACTCTTAGGATTAAATTGATGTCTCGTTCACATACACACTGTTGAATTTAGATCAACACCATACTGTGCGGGACTGCAAGGGCATCCCTGCCACCACCTATTGCTAATTTAATGGGGGTGGATTGCTAAATTCGACACGGCGACATGGCCATTTCTTGAAATCGACATGCGACATGGAGCTTAGTGACATGAGGGAAAAAATAAGTGACATGACATAGGGTGTTTCTTAAAATCGACATGGGACAGGACAGGTTCTTAAAGGCGACATGGGACATGGGGATTTAAGTGACAGGCAACATGGCCATTTCTTAAAATCGACATGCGACATGGGGACCCCCCATCTATACCCCCAATTTAATGTAGTGCAACCAATACTTTAAGTTTTTAAATCGGCATCACCACTGAGCGTATCCCACTCATATTGCTAACACTGTTCAAGTCAAGAGTTTGGTAAAGTGTGAGTGGTTTGAAACATGTTATATTGTCCATAGAAAATTTAGGAATTTTACATTTAAATTGATACGTTCTGAGGGAGTTTGACCTTGTGATTCAAGAACCCAGGTAACATAGGTACATTGGGCCATCATTGGGCCAATATACCACTTAAAAATGGGCCAATATTGGCATTTTGATATTGGCCCACCGCTGGTTTGACCGCTGGCCCTGTAATGGCCCATGCTCGGAAAAGGGGATATTGATTTCATATTGGCCTAATGGTGGGCCAACATTAAAATGTTTTTACATTATTCCAACGTTACAAATTAAACATCGGGGCAACCTTGAAATACATATGTGGGTCCAACATATAATTCTCAATATAGGACAACTGCAACAATCACTACTATCACTAAACTTTTATGTGGATATTTGAATGTACAAACACATTTGAGACATGACTGTCAAGTATCATCAGTTTAGAAAAAGCCATTTCTGTCTTTTTAATCCATCTTGATCTCTATCCCAAATTGGTTAGACACAATACAAACTGTATTACTATGATTTAGGACTTATCTAACTCCATTACCCACACATGAGGTGTCTTCAAGTTCCTTTTGACAAATTCCCACTGATGTCATGCAGTAAATGGCACTTTTAGATATCAAATTTCATCGATAAACGTCCTCTGACCTTTAACCATGTAGAGCACACTGGGGATCACATTTATAACCCAATATGATGGCAAAGTTGGAGCCATCCTGTAAGATATTCTTCAGGCAACATTGAATCCCCCTGGTGTAGATCACAGCCAATATTGGACAAGTGCAGTTAGAATTTATGTTGGTCCAACATCAGAAATAATATGATGGCCCTGAAATGTTCCAATACTGGGCCAACACTGGGTCAATATCAGCAATATCAAGCATGGGCCAGCTCTGGGCCAGCGGTCAACCCAGCAATGGCCCATTATAGGAATTGCCAATGGTGGGCCATCATTGTTATTTGTATGTTGAACCAATGTGTGCATTACCTACAATGGGCCATGGTTGGTATAACGATTGCGATGGAGTCGATCATTGTCGACATTGGCCCAATATACCCTTGCTACCTGGGAATGTTCTTGTTTCACAAAAAGTTGGGCGGGGGGCAAACATACTTTGGCCTCCAAACTTTACAGCACTCAACTGATCAACGTTAAGTAGGCCATTTCAGATCAATGAGCAAATAAATGACAGCAACTATATCATATTCATATATGAGGTACAGTCATCGAGCATACAAAGTGAGCAATGTTCTTGTCTCATAGAAATTAATTACAAAGATGTGCTAGACATACCCGGTAGCTATCCCGAGGGCAACGGGTAGAGAGCAACCTAGTCCAGGTTAGGTTAGTGGCCCCTCCAGGTGCAACAAAAGTAACAAACAAATCACAGAAAAAAGTAAATCACATAGTTAGAGGCTTGCCGTGCTCAATTTAGGACCATCAATTCCTGACAGCCCCAGGTGGTGCTTAAAGCACCCTCCAGGGGACCGACAAGTGGTTGGTACTTTTTGATAGCCTTGGTTCATACAGTTTCTTAGTTTAAAGTTAGTACATCCGATGTGTGGGACAAAAAAATTGATTTCCCTAAAAATAAGTCTGAATGTTCACAAATGATATATTTGACTTCCCATTTGTTCCCTTCCGACTAATTCCCTCCCATTTTGCTCTAATTAGATTTTATTGCCCAATATATGGTCAGTTTGGTATAAAAGCGTGCACACTTTTATTACTACCCCATTGAAAATGCATTAAAAAAGCCCATGGTTGGGGGATCATGGATCCATTTGTAACATATAAACACCCACTGATGACATTTGATTGACCTCTATTCTTTAAGTAGTATACTTTTACAGTGTTTGGAATACATTTGAATAAAATTTAGAATTTGAAGAAAAATCGGATATACCCACTTTAAGTATCTCACAAAAAGACACACCAGATGAATATCATTCACCGGCAGATAACATAAAACTAAATGGCTGTATGGTTCACTAAAGCTACAATGACCCAACAGAAAAAGCTAACACTACTACTCTACTACAGACCCCATGTCAACGATAAATATAGGATACAGGCTGTGTCTCACGACCTTGGGACAATGTTTTTGTCTCTGATCGGGTGCCGTCCCTGACCGGCTGCCGTCTCTGACCGGCTGCCGTCTCTGACCAGGTGTCAGAAAAAGGTGTATTAAAAAGAATAATACTCATATATATAAGGATTTGGAAAAACGTTATGGCGGTTGTTATATAATCATAGTGATAATTATAATTAGCCTCCTGCTGCTAGTATTTTGACCTTATCAAGCCAAGCCGGTCAGAGACGGCACCCGGTCAGAGATGGCACCTGGTCAGAGACGGCACCCGGTCAGAGACAAAAACATTGTCCCAAGGTCGTGAGACACAGCCTACAGCTAACAGTAACACCTAGGGTCCCAACACACTGTCCCTGGTCGTAGTCTCCTCGAATCACACGACCAATGAGCAGCTTGGGTCTTTAGCCATATATATGGGCTTTGTAGGATAAAGCCTGGTCACTGTATGAGCCTAATGCCACTATATTTAGGCTTTGTGGGATAAAGACTGGTCACTGTATGAGCCTAATGCCACTATATTTAGGCTTTGTGGGATAAAGACTGGTCACTGTATGAGCCTAATGCCACTATATTTAGGCTTTGTGGGATATAGACTGGTCACTGTATGAGCCTAATGCCACTATATTCAGGCTTTGTGGGATAAAGACTGGTCACTGTATGAGCCTAATGCCACTATATTTAGGCTTTGTGGGATAAAGACTGGTCACTGTATGAACCTAATGCCACTATATTTAGGCTTTGTGGGATAAAGACTGGTCACTGTATGAGCCTAATGCCACTATATTTAGGCTTTGTGGGATAAAGACTGGTCACTGTATGAGCCTAATGCCACTATATTTAGGCTTTGTGGGATAAAGACTGGTCACTGTATTAGCCTAATGCCACTATATTTAGGCTTTGTGGGATAAAGACTGGTTACTGTATGAGCATATAGCCACTATGTAGGCTTTGTGGGATAAAGACTGGTCACTGTATGAGCCTAATGCCACTATATTTAGGCTTTGTGGGATAAAGACTGGTCACTGTATGAGCCTAATGCCACTATATTTAGGCTTTGTGGGATAAAGACTGGTCACTGTATGAGCCTAATGCCACTATATTTAGGCTTTGTGGGATAAAGACTGGTCACTGTATGAGCCTAATGCCACTATATTTAGGCTTTGTGGGATAAAGACTGGTCACTGTATGAGCCTAATGCCACTATATTTAGACTTTGTGGGATAAAGACTGGTCACTGTATGAGCCTAATGCCACTATATTTAGGCTTTGTGGGATAAAGACTGGTCACTGTATGAACCTAATGCCACTATGTAGGCTTTGTGGGATAAAGACGGGTCACTGTATGAGCCTAATGCCACTATGTAGGCTTTGTGAGATAAAGACTGGTCACTGTATGAGCCTAAGACCACAATATATAGGCTTTGTGGGAGAAAGACTCGCCACTGTATGAGCATATAGCCACTATGTAGGCTTTGTGGGATAAAGACTGGTCACTGTATGCGCCTAATGCCACTATATTTAAACATACATTTTCCTATACAATTTAGCTCCTGGGTAAGGGCTGTGTCTCATGACCTTGGGACAATGTTTTTGTCTCTGATCGGGTGCCGTCTCTGACCGGGTGCCGTCTCTGACCGGCTGCCGTCTCTGACCAGGTGTCAGAAAAAGGTGTTTTAAATAGAATTATACTCATATATATAAGGATTTGGAAAAACGTTATGGCGGTTGTTATATAATCATAGTTATAATTATAATTAGCCTCCTGCTGTTAGTATTTTGACCTTATCAAGCCAAGCCGGTCAGAGACGGCACCCGGTCAGAGACGGCACCCGGTCAGAGACGGCACCTGGTCAGAGACGGCAACCGGTCAGAGACAAAAACATTGTCCCAAGGTCGTGAGACACAGCCTAATATGAAAAAAAAGTCATGTTTGTCAATGCTTGGTGATGAATAACCAGTGTTTTTTTTACTGTCTCCATGGTCTGTTGAGGATGGTCATACCAATGTTACAGACCCGGCAGAGCATACTATCAGGGACGGATCACTTGGATGTATAAGGCCAAATAAAAAAAACTTTTGTTTCAGGTAACATGTGATGAAAATCTAGGGTCGGTAGGTCGGATCTTTTTTTTTTTTACAGCCCCTCTGCGATACCAAAAAAGTGGGAAAATGTGGAAAAAAAATCAAAATTTATGTAAACCTAAAATTGACCCAAAAAAGTGTCAAAATTTCAAAATTTCTTCAAAATTGCATTAAAAAAAGTAGGGTCGGCCCTGTTTTGATAGGGTCGGTTGGGTGACCTGAAACAAACCTTCTTTTTTTTGGCCTAACTATACGTCAGGTGACAGGCATGCAGGCCAAGTCCCGCTCATCTCTGAATCTGGACCTCCCAGCTTATACATACTACAACTGGAAAATCTTAGTTTGTTTCAATTTAACTGAACAATTTTATAGGATAGTAAGACTATCAATTAAGGATATTTATGTTACAATTTAACTGGATATTGTCTAACACTAACAGCCCCTTTGTGACATTGGCAGACCCAGCACGGTTCCCAAGGTAAGAACATTTGATACTTCGATAGGTTGTATTACACTAAACCACACACAGTACAATTTGCATAAAGGCTGGCTTTTATTTGCTGATGGAATCCCAAATCCACATAAGTAGCAATCGTTGGTTTTTGAAGTGGCTGTATCATCGTTTCGGCATAATTAGATATGTCTCGTCCTTGTTCTTAATAATGCAAGTTGATATTGGTAGGTTCCCCGTGGAAACATGAATATATTATGTAGAATTAAGTCGTACGATTAGATGTGCATAAACATAGTTGGGGTGGGGGGAATACATTTGTTTTTGTACATTGAGTTTGTCTTAAGCTTTAGGTGAGATTTCACTTACAAGAGGGAGTGATTTCAGTAGAGCCAAATTGAACATCTATTGAGTTACCAGGTTACCACAAAGTAAGAAGGATAGAGATGTCCCCTCAATAAGGGTAAAGGATCTAATAGCCGTAAATATTTTGGATGATTTTTTCAGGTGAGTTTTTTTGTGTCTCTTTTCTCCTTTTTTTCGGGGGGGAGGGGGTCAGAATGTATACCCTCCTCCCCTTTACCTCTACCAGTCTAGACATACCGTAGTGGCTTGAATAAGCGCAGGGGTCTCAAATAAGCGCAGGTCTTGAATAAGCGCAGGGTAAATGAGGGTATTGAAATGAAAATTTAGGCCATTTTTGTATCTTGAATAAGCGCAGGTATTGTATAAGCGCAGGGTAAATGAGGGTATTGAAATGAAAATTTAGGCCATTTTTGTATCTTGAATAAGCGCAGGTATTGTATAAGCGCAGGGTAAATAGTACCATTGAAATTAATAAGCGCAGGTGCGCTCATTCAAGCCACTACGGTATAGGAGATTCCAGTTGGTCAGAATCCCGCACCCGACATTGGATTGAATTTTAAGATGAAGTCAATGTAGTAACATATGAGCACTTTGGGGAATATGCTTACTCCTACACAGAGAGAAACAGCGTCAAAAGGGAGCCCAGGTTGCGTCCAGAATGACTCCCCTCCCCGGGGGAGCCCAGGTCCTTATTTGACTCCCTTAGGCGAGTCAGGGAACTATGATAACCCAGGTGACTCCCTTAGGCCTGCCAGAGAGTCACATAGACTCCCTTCGGCGACCTGGAACTGGAGAGGGGAGTCATTCTGGCGGCAACCTGGACTCCCTTTTGACGCTGTTTCTTTTCTCTGTGTACCCCTTTCCCCTATACAGATTGTTAGATTTTAGTCAGAGAGGACTCCCCCCCTGACCACACACACTTCAATTGAACTAAACTATAAAGCGTGAAGGGGAAAGTATAGTCAATCACTATGGAATTTAGAGTACAGAGCTATGGAAAAACTCACCTTTGACTCTGTTTATTTTCTCTGTGTAGCTCATAGACCGTGACGAGCCAACATAATTGTCACATGATCTCGTGCTAAAACCTGAGTAGCGTTCACACATGGTAAACAACCTTTGAGGGTGTGTCCCCACGCCCCCCCCATATCAGACACACCCACCCCATTTTAGATAAATGCAGTGGTGTCTCTAAATAAGTGGAGGGTGTTTAAAAAAGGACAATTCAAATCCGCGGCCTCGACCACAGCGACCATTCTTTGGTCACCAATAGAAACCATATTTTCAGATAATATGCTATATATACACGGTACATGGAACAGAGATCCTACAGGAAAAACATACATTTTCCTATACAATTTAGCCCCTGGGTAATATGAAAAAAAAAGTTATAAAAGGAAAAGTTCCCTCCTCATATTTTTCAGTCTCCATGGTCTGTTACAGACCCGACAGAGCATGCTATTTCTGTAAGTGGAGCCCCTCTTGGCTATACAATGAAGAAGTACCTGTATATTACAATATTTAGCCAATAAAAATATTACCAACAACAATGAGTGATGGACTATGTATAACTATAAGTCAGGTGACAGGTATGCAGGGCTTAGAGCAGGCCACGCACCGCTGGTACCAACCAAGTACCGCTCAATCTGGACCTCCCAGCTTATACATACTCCAACTGGATAATCTTAGTTTGTTTCAATTTAACTGAACAATTTTACAGGATAGTAAGACTATCAATTTAAGGATATTTGTGTTACAATTTAACTGGACATATATATATATATATATATATATATATATATATATATATATATATATATATATATATATATATATATATATATATATATATATATATATATATAATTTCTTTTACCCCCCCCCCCTTACGGGTCGAAAATCGGCAAGCGCGAGGGCCCTTTGAGGCATAGTAACACGCAGGCTTTTTAGCTCAAAACAGGTTAAATTTTTTCACCCCGCCAAGACAGGTCCAAATTTTTTTCACCCCCCCCCTCAAACCCACCACCCCCCCTGTTGATAAAAAATGATCACTCCCTTACTCCTACTCCTTTCCCCTATACTTGTTAGATTTTAGTCAGAGGACTCCCCCCTGACCACACATAATTCAATTGAACTAAACCATTAATCATAAAGGGGAAAGTATTGTCAATCACTATGGAAGTTACAGAACGGAGTTATGGTGAAGACCTGTGGATTAAAAAAGGGATATGTATCTGATACTTAGGGGAACTAGAGCGGACAGTTATTCAAAAACTCCCCAGGAAGGTGATTACCCCTCCCAACAGAATAGACTGTGTCAAACACTTTATGAAATGACCATTTTACATTCTATTCCTACTCATATTTAGCACTCATAACTCAGGTAGAATATTCAAGATTGACAATTCCTTGTGAAACAGCTTCCAGACACCCTATGGGGAGCCACTAAACACCCAGCCGCTCTCTAGAAGTGAGACCTTGATAAATCGTCTTTTTATAAGTTAATTGTCTCATTTATCAATCATAAATGAATGGCAATAATTTTGATTACATCTATTCTGTTTATATATATTACTGCTTTAACTATCTGACCGTCCTAGTGTACTGAAAGTGATTGTCATAAAATAAACGACTTCAAGGTTGTCTAACCTATTAGGTTACCATCCCACAAACCTGCCTCAAGACTCGTCGAAGTGACAAGGAAGCGGGTCTTATATTTGGAGTTGTCAAGACCCACTTGGCATGCACCAGGGCTCCCCTAAAGAGGGAAGTTAATTTTGAGGCGACCTGGACTCCCTTTTGGCTCTTTTCTCTGTGTAGCTCGTGGACCGTGACGAGATCTCGTGCTAAAACCTGAGTAGCGTTCACACATGGTAAACAATCTTTGAGGGTGTGTCCCCACACCATTTCGTCCCCATATCAGACACACCCGCCCTATTTTGAATAAATAAGTGATGTGTCTAAATGAGTGAATTCGAAGGGTGGTTTTAAAAAGGGCAATTCAAATCTGCAGCCTTGGCCACAGCAACCATTCTCTGGTCACCAATAGAAACCATATTTTCAGATATTATGCTGCATATATATATTGCGCGGCAACATTGGGATATATTCCCCAGGTGGGGTAAGTGTATTCCCTATAGTTCACCACCTGCCCACCTGGGGGAGCTAGGGTCCTTGGTGCCTTTGTTGGTGGCAACCAATCAGTAGGCCATTGTTTGTAGTATGGAAGGTTGATATAATTGGCTCCCGGGCCAGCGTTAGTGACTACCCCTGTATATATATATCATGTCCTTTGGTGTCATGCACATTGCATGGATGCAATCTTAAGAGAAGAACTCTCCAGTGATGTATACTGCTTCTTCATGCCGACCATAGGGGTGCCTCTACATGGTTATACCACAGCGGGCACAGAGAACAAGGCATTTCACACCTCTTGTATACTGCATACAGCCAGACTAACTTCAAGTGGTATAAAGTAATTATAGCAATACGCCTAGTACCAATCTGTAGGGGTATTCACTGAAGGAGCCTATACGGCTCCTTCACTGTATTTCGCGTACAGATTGGTACACGTCCTATAACTACTACGTAAAAATCGACACGAGCGACACAGTGACACGGCCCTTTTAAGCCCTTTTAAAAATCGACAGACACAGGCAAATTAGGGATAAAAATTGACCAACAGGGATTTTGCTCTAAGTTCTTATATACCTAAAAATCGACACAATGACACAGTCCTGCTGCTAAAAATCGACACAGCGACATGGTCAAAATTGCGGGTACCCATGTAGAGGCACATAGGGGTGTGAGTGCCAAAGGATCGATGCATCACTCCTCTTCCTTTGAGTTACTTGGGGCACTGTACCATGACGACAAACAACGATTAATCTAATGCATTAATGCTTCATGCCCTCATCGTGAACTCGCCATGGCTGCATTAGCGCATCATGAAGACCCTATAGGGTTGATACACTCCTGAAGGGTCGGCATGATACACCAATGCAGCCCCGGCGAGTTACTCGCCGGGCTTCATCGGTGCATCTTTTTAGCGACTTGCCGTCCTTAAAGGGTTAACACACTTGGCATTCCTAATTGAAAAACAAGCCGCGCCCTCCGGCATTGGATCTGGAACAGTTTCAAAAAGGGGAGGGAACTTGTCACGGCATCAGGTAATAATGAAAATGCTTGAAGAGGGGAGGAGGGGAGACAAATTTACCTCTTTTTATCGGAAAAGCCTGCACATTACTATAGTTCAAAGGAGGTGGGGCCAGAAAAACGTCAATGCATCTTGAGGTGGGGGGGGGGGGGGTGTAGACAAAATGGTAGATTTAGTGCATTAAGGTATCATGCTGTCTTTAATTAGCACTTCATGGTAAGGGTGTGTTCATTTATTAATTACAGGGGGGGGGGGGGCGGTGGTGAGATTTCGTGCGGAGGGGCCAAATTTTTTATGCCCCCCCCCCCCTCGAGAATGCGTAGAGCGTTTCACGCCTCCCCTCTTTGAACTATAGTAACGTGCAGGCTTTTATGCTTAGAAGGGGCTGAAATTTTTGCGCCCCCCCCCCCTAAAGAGTGGTCAACATTTTAACGCCCCCCCTCAGGAGGGGTCGAAAATGTTTATGCCCCCCCCCCTGTAAGTAATAAATGAACACTCCCTATAGTCCCAGGACATGATGCACCAACATGTTTACCACTGGTATTATAGTCGTAGTTTTCATCTTAAACCCCGGGCTGCCGTATATAAAGGGCTGATTACCTGTTATGCCTGCACTCGGAACATTGCTACCGGGGCAGTAAGCTCTATGCCTTCAAGACTTAAATCATGTCACTATTGTACACTATTGTCGCTACGTGTTGTCTATCGCTAACCATAGAATTCATGCCTCAACTTACGAGTCTGTTATATGGTAGGGGTCTAATATCTGTTGATAATGCCCTTCCCATGACTTTATTTTTCAATATTGTATGAATGATACTACTTACATGTTACATGTTATTAGGGAGTGGTCAATTTTGAACAACATGGGGGTTGGTGGATTTGCGGGGGGGACCAAAAAAATGTGGACCCCACGTAGGGGGGCCCAAAAAGATTTGGACCTCTTGAAGGGGGGGACCAAAATTTGTTTCCCCCGTTTTTAGCGAAAAAGCCCAAAGGGGTCAGCCGTGTTCAATTTCAACCTGCCTAGGGGGACCCCGATAAAATTTTGACCCCTCTTGTGGGGGGGGGGGGGGCAAAAATATTTCGACCCGCTTGTGGAAAATCCACCGACCCCCATTCCATTGAGTTGTGATATCTTCATTGAGTTGTGATATCCCCATCTATAACATGGCTGGTTTACACTTGCTCATTGGTATATATCTATCGCCGATGGACGCACATGTATGTCATACATTGTCAAAGCCCACAGGATCTTATGTCAGAAATAAAGTTAAAATATTGTTCAAAAAAGGAATACACAGTGTGTACTGGCACCTCGTGAGGCCGTAACATTGGCAAATACGGGATAGCTCTCCCAGGTGCGCGGACAAACGTTAACCGCGCAATCGTAATCTTACATCTTAAAATCCTAATCTTACATCTTAAAATGTTTCAATCTAAGGCAGCCCTGTGTTTTATTTCATGGCGAATACAGCACTCCCATTGACTTAACCAAGGAAGGCCGTATTTAACACCCCCCGTGAAATAACCCTGGTCCGTATTTCACGGCCTGTCAAATGATAATAATAGTTAATTTAACCACTATAAATTAGCTTTTTCAGATTAATTAAGTGGAATTTTGACAAATATTATTAATATTGACATGAAATAAACACAAAGGAGCACGAGTAGAGTTCCCCACTGAGGGTTATTTCACTCGGCTTCGCCTCGTGAAATAACCCTCAGTGAGGAACTCTACTCGTGCACCTTTGTCTATGTATTGAGACACAGTATGCTGTCGGCAAAAGTTGTTCACATCTTTATTGTGCACCTCGCCCACATTATACCAGACAAGTAAAGTGAAAAATTAAAATCCCAGATGAGACAACATAAACATTTAAAAGAAAAAAAGAGAAGAAAAAAAAACGGGGTTGGGGAGCAAAGCCCCCATTACATACAGTCAACTAGCCTATCCTACAATGGACTTTGTAAGATAATTAAGATGATCTTAATTCTTAAGATTTTGCTGTTAACGTTTGTCCGCGCAACTAGGAGAGCTATCCCGGGCGTGTGTAACAGTGTGCCTCTGCGGTTGTGGTTCGCTGCATATAGATCCATAACTTCCTCAGGAGATGATCTGTCGTAAAGATAGTGCCAATTGACGCTGAAGCAGAGCGTGCAACGATCTCCTCATTCTGAGGTGTAGTACTTTATTTTAGAACAAATTATCTTTATTCACTCAAAGTTTCTCTGTCGTTATATTTCTTCCTGGCTGATATGAAATATTAACATCAAGATTTCTTCAGTCACTACAACCATTGTTACATTAGCCATTTTTCTCGAGGAGTATGAGTCAATAAGGAATGGTAGAGACATCAGCAAGCTGTTGTTACATCTCTACCATGTATAAACCTTCAATCAACAAGTACAGAAATAACATTCATGTTTAGGCAATATGGCGATACACTTTTCTTGAAATTTTAATACAGAGTTGTGTTTTAATAAAAAAAACTACTTAATTTATGTCTCGAATATGAGTTTGAGTTTGATCATTTTTATTGGTCGAAGTTTCTCTACAAGTAAAGTTTTTCAAACTAAGCCAACAACCGGCTCCGGTAGACAAGTCACCATATAAACATGAGCAGAACCAGGTAACGACGAAAATTATACAGCGGGCAATAGGTGAGAATTTACGTACGCACTTAGAGGGTAGACTACGGTTCCACAACACAGCAGCTACATCATATACAGTCCAATACAGCAAGAGGTAGACTTCACTAGAACATTTCATTTCATAGATTTCAATAGTCTCATAGATTTCAATATACTCCGAGCCAGGTTATAGTCATATTATAACAAGCGGCTCCTATAATAACAATAACAGTGCACACTGTATATGATTTTCGTCATTCAATAAATTCAATAAATTCAATAAAAGGATAAATCACAGCTTAGCTAATATACCTTCTCACAAAATATATAGAGCTGACTAAGTAATACTCTTTGTATGAAACATCTCAATGCTCAACTACATCACACTTTTAGAAATCCACCTAAATCACAGTTATTTTATTTTACACATGAAGGCATTATAATTGCCCAGTCTCTGCACCTCAGGTGCCAATTTATTCCAGGCCAATAAGCCCCTGTACTTTGGGCTCTTGCGGTACATTTCACCCTTGGGTCGTTGAGCCCTAATCTTTATACTAGCATTCCCCCGCAGATCACGCACTGGTACAACCACATTATCACAGATTCTGGTATGACGGTACATTAGACCCAGGATAACCTCTATGTCTTTTTTTGGAATAGTGCTTAACATTCTCTGTTTAGCTTTAGCTTTAAAATCAAGCATATCACCTATGGCCCGTACTGAGTTATCAAGGGCACTCCACGCTCGTGCACTGATATCCTGAGGTGAGCCTTCATAAGCAGAGCATTTTACAGTCATATAATAAAGTAAAGGTGCGTCAGCAGACCTAGTAACTCTTCTCACAGGTGCCCTATATTTTACATCTTGAGCCTTTTTGAAGCCGTATGTTTCTGCATGAAATTTTCTTCTTTCTTTCAACATAGGGGCCTCAGCATGTATACGCATGTGCCTTTTCTGTGGCCGTTAGTATATGCATATCTAAACAGGATTTGTACCTGCATGAAGCCTGCCCTTTAACCCTTTAAGGACGGCATGGTACCTTAATGCATCATGCCCTTGGTCGTCATGATGCATGAATGCAGCCCTGGCGAGTAACTCGCCAGGGCTGCATTCAAGCATCATGCTGACCCTATGGGGTTGAGACACGCCTGAAGGGTCGGCATGAAGCACCAATGTAGCCCTGGCGAGTTATACTCACCAGGGTTCCATTGGTGCATCCTGACGACAAATGTCATCGTTTTGGGAACATGCAATTTAAGGGGTTAAGGACGCATGTTGCTCATATTGGACAAATTTTAAAATTTTGATTTTTTTAAATAAAAAAATTATGCATGAATGCAGGTCTGTCGAATAACTCTCCAGTGCTGCATTTATGCATCTTGACGACCAAGGGCATGATGCATTAATGTACTATGCGGTCCTTAAATGGTTAAGGGCCGCCCCCTGAGTCATTTAATGGGCTTTGGCGTATATCGTCATGCTTACCATTTGGGAGTGTATCAGCCCCATAGGATCGGCATGATGCTTGAATGCAGTTCTGGTGAGTTACTCGAGAGACCAACATTCATGCACCATGGCGATAAAGGGCATGATAAACTATTTAACTAAAACAGGAATATTGGTCACGGAAAACACATATTTTTCTAACACATTTTAGCCTTGAATAGGGAGTTACATAAAAAACGAATCATTTGTTTCATATAATATCTATCTAGTATTCCCTTTGGAGAAGATATGTACAAATGCATTGCAAAAATCAGAATAAGAATATCTTGAGCGGTAAGTGCTTGAGAGTGAAAATAAGTTAAAGATTTCCTTATAATTTCCCCCCTGCTGCTCTATATATAACCTGTCAGGCGAGTGGCACTTATACTGTGTACAATGGGTAATCACCCTGTATGCGGCAGAGCACACTGAAACTAAAAAATCGTCTATATTGAATAAGTCATATGTCACAAACTACACTGATTAGCCACCCAATTATTTTGTCATTAAGATATACATGTATGAGCCAATACCTTTCCATTCATATACTTTTGATCATGATTGTGTACTGTATTTGTTTCTTTACTATGACCTTCACAGTGGTCAATTTCCGGGGGAGATATGAATAATTATGCTAAATGTCAGTAATGCATTGGATTTATCAATATGGCTTCTATAAAATCACAAAATACCATTTTTAAAATATTAAAACTATCTCATCAAGGTGCTGTTTGGAAGTTTTATTTCAGTCATATGTCCTAAACCATAAGACAATTAAAAAATGGTATGAGCTCAAAATATGCCACAATATGTGTAGAATATCACTAGTGAAAGAGATTTAATGAGACAAGCATAGACTAGCCCGGAAATAGCATTATCTGAGAAGCATATGATACTCCCATACTGTACAGTAGGTGCCATGGTATACCCCTCTACACAGTGCTCGCGCTGGGGACACGTAGGGCTGACTGGAGTGAACACCCTACTTTGAATGATAAGAAAATGTAAAAAAAAAAATCCTTTTCAGCGCTTGATGATAAGAAACCAGTGCTCTTTTTTTGAGTGGCCTTATTTGGATTTTTACAATAGGAACCCCTTCTCCATGGCCTGTTAATAATGCAACAAGGGACGAACCTGCAGAGTCACTAGACGCCGCCCATTCTGTGCGTAATCTTAAATCCCCATTTCTGGCATTATCTTAAAGTCTTAATAGTACACACCATTATCAAAGAAGGAAAAAAAGAAAAAGAAGAACGGGGGTTGGGGGGCAGAGCCCCCCTATCAACAACAGACGCCATCCAGATTAGGACTAGATTGAATTTCGTATTAAGATTATGGGAAAAGTGGGGTTTTGTTATTAAGATTATGGGATAAGTGGGCTTTTTAAGATTACGCACGGAATAGGCGGCATCCAGTCACTCCACAGGTTGGTCCCCACGTGCGTTGATAATGGCCATACCGATGTGACAGAACCAGCAGACCGCGGTGTCAGTCATGGACAGCATGACGAGCCGGGTGTCCCTGGGGGGGGGGGGGGGGCACTCCCTATCTTTGCGTTGGTGACTATGTGCCTACATTATGTCAAATTTGGTACCCTTATAACTGTAGGAAATTCTGAAAAATGTAACCCTCACAGGGGATTTTTTGGTGGGGAAAAGAACTCTTTCCTGGGCGATTACATAAAACACACAAATATCCACGAAAAATGATCATTTCTGAAGTGTTATTATCAGAAAAGCACCCCTTTCCCTGCCAAAAGATTGCATTGATGAAAGAGGAACCACTTAAAATATTATGATCTTGTAAATGTTATAGAAATTCCCAAATATGTACCCCTTTGAGAGGGCCTGCATGCACAGTTGGCAGGGCTAAAAAAAGGTCCATTTTCCATCAGTTTGTGTACGCACATACTGTAAAACCTCGCGTATAAGCCTAACTCGCGTATAAGCCGCAGTAGTATAGTATGTATCGGAACGGGACTATAGTTAAGTACTGTTTATTACTCAATCGACCTGCAGCCAATCAGAGGCCTCCCTTTTGGCGGGAAATTCAAAAGCAGCCAATGAGAGGCCTCCCTTTTGGCGGGAAATTCAAATAGGTCACGTGACCGGAAGTGACCTACTTCCGGTCACGTGACCTTTGGGCGGGAAATTCAAATAGGTCACGTGACCGGAAGTGACCTACTTAAGAGGGTCACGTGACCACCATGTTGGCGGGAAATTCAAATAGGTCACGTGACGGGAAGTGACCTACTTAAGGGGGTCACGTGACTACTAGGTTGGCTTTCAAAATAAGTCACTTGAGATTTTGATGGATAAATAAATTTAAAAAAAGAAAAAAAAAGCAAGCTGAAAAAAGCTTGCTAAAAAATAATTTAAAAATGTGGCTCTTTTTTTCTAGGGGGAGAGGGGCACTCTGGGGGGCACTCTTTAAGATGCATGGGGGGGGAGGGGGGGAGGGGGGGGGGAGGGGCAGGGTTTTTTAAGAGTGAGACTCGCTTCTCTGCCCTCTCTAAAAGAGAGGGCAGAGAGGCGAGTCTACTTACTATGAAAGGTATCATGATCGCGTTTATGATGATGTGCATCATGATGTGACTATCTTACAACCCTATGAGAAATAAGCAAGACATGGGCGTACTTACACGGGCTATTTGTAAACTAATTTCTCTTGAATCTATTAACAGCTCACATTTTTTTTCTTAGATGACATCTGACAGCTGCTTGCTAGGCTAAGATATTGTTAAATAAACAACTTGGAAAGCTAATTACAGTTTTCTGGCTTGAAATATAGTCTTTCAACAGACTTTTTTTCTCATCTTACACAGAGGCAAATATCAGAGACACCCAATGGCGCTTAAACTGCTCTCAGCCAAGGGTCGGGCACTGCTGGACTATAATAGACGGGTCAAGGACCGTTCTACTGTGGGTCAGGCTAGGTC
This sequence comes from Harmothoe impar, assembly GCA_947462335.1. NCBI lineage: Eukaryota > Metazoa > Annelida > Polychaeta > Phyllodocida > Polynoidae > Harmothoe > Harmothoe impar. Next base: position 12,568,784 of record OX381709.1, on the reverse strand, counting down.
GGACATTCAATAACGCGACTTTAGCAAAACTTGCTTGAAAGTCTGACCATGCGAGATCCTTATGCCCCAGTCTGTCAATGCTGTCCAGACTTTCAAGCAAGGTTGTCAAAGACCTACCTGTCATTGAATGTCCGACTTAGCCTGCCTGACCCTCAGTAGAACGGTCCTTGACTCATCTATTATAGTCCAGCAGCGCCCGACCCTTGTATGAGAGGGGTATTGACACCATTGGCTGACTCTGATAATTCGCCTGTGTGCACGAGGGGAGGAGAGGGTTTACAGCTTGCGCTTATAGAGCACTACTAGTGGAGGTTTGGATGAGGAGGCTATGACATATGATGTTTGTCTTAAAAAAATAGCCATGGCGCATGTCGATGTCGCTTAATTATGCTCATATCTCATGTCGATTTTAAGAATTGCTCATGTCACCTGTCACTGTGTTTTTCAAGCTTCATGTCAAATGTCACTAGGCTTCATCTCGACTTTAGTGGTCCACACTGCTGCTGCTGCTGCTGCTGCTGTCGGTGCTGCTGCTTGTGCTGCTTGTGCTGCTCATGCAGCAGCTGCTGGCTGCTTGTGCTGCTGCTGCTGCTGCTGACAGATGCTACTGCTTGTGCTACTGCTCGTGCAGCAGCTGCTAGCAGCTGCTGAAGCAGCTGTCAGCAGCTGCTGGCTGCTTGTGCTGCTGACAAGGTCATGGGGGCTGCTGCTGACGATGTCACGGATGCTGCTGACAAATGCTACGGCTTGTGCTGCTCGTGCTGCTTGTGCTGCTGAAGTCGCTGCCAGCTGCTTGTGCTGCACGTGCAGCTGCTGCTGAAGCCGCTGCTAGATGCTGCTGCTTGTGCTGCACGAGACTGAGTAGCCGCTATTCGGCGTTTCACTCCTTATGTACCCTGTCCTAGTTAATCCTCTTAAACGGCTGAAAAGGCTCTCTCAGCACAGAGACTCTACTCAATGTAAGAGATCAGTTAAGTAAGTTTTCACATGCCACCTGACTACTGCGGGAGGGTTTAGACTTAAGCAGCTTAGTGCACACACGTGTCTGTTAGAAAAGCTACCTGCACACCTGCCTTCCTTTTTCACTAGTATTTACCCCCTGCTGACTTATAAGGCACCTATACACGCCTTCTTGCTTCTAGAGCTAAGCTGACTGGCAGCTATTTTAAAAGAGAATACTCGTTACCTGTATAACGGATAAGGGGGTTATGAGATTAGCGTGTGTATACAAAAAAAAACAAAAAAAAAAGCTACAGGGGGCGCGTGTCTGTCTGTGAGGTAGAGACCATGTGGTAAGCGACTCAAGTGTAAAACAACAGCACCTCCTCTTGTCGCAGTGAGTGGTGTGGACGGCGGCTGGCTAGTTGAATTTAAGCGTCAGCTTGAAAGATAAGGCCAAATAAAAAAAAAAGGTTTGTTTCAGGTCACCCGACCAACCCTAGCAAAACAGGGTCGACCCTACGTTTTTGTTTTTTTTAAGCAAGTTTGAAGAAAATTTCATATTTTTATACTTTTTGGGTCATTTTTAGAATTTCCACGGAGGATGGCTAGTACTTTCATGTTAAAAAAATAAAATAAAATAAAATAAAAATCCGACCTACCGACTCCAGTCTTTCTGCCCATGTTACCTGAAACATACCTTTTTATTTTTTTTTGGCTTAATCCGTTCACGGGCTAGCGCGTCACACCTGTCGTTAATCACCCCCTGTAGTCTTTGTATACACAGGTGACTCGGCTTTATCTCTTCACCAGCTATAATCCCATATACATGTAGCGCACGTTACACTCGTTAATTCTCTTTTCATGCTGATGGATTAGGGGTGGAAGGGTTCAGGTGAAAAGCGATTTGATTCTCTCTGGAAGAGGGTTGGAGCTCTAGGTGAAAACAAGCTTAGAACATCCAGATTAGCTGCTCTCTCGGCTATATAAAGAGCTTCATTTTTTCTAATCTCTGCCCACTTCGTCTTGTTGTACACTATCAGTCACGAGGCAGACGCTGGAAGTAGCAGATGTTTGCAGTATGGTTTACACAGAGGTTACCTGCTAATAGGATTTTGTCAGAATAGGGTGAGTTGCTATTAAAATGAACATTTTAAATGGGTTGTTAATATGGTATCTGATGTTAATGAGCTAACACCTAACATTGAGGATTATGACCTCCCAGAGGGGCGTCTCGCCAAATTCTCCAGTCTTGACTATAGTCTTAACTGTCTAAAGACTGTGGAGCACGTTAATGGGTGGTCTCCTTACTAATTTCACTTGACCAGGCCGGCAGGGTCAACTAGGCTAGGTAATTACAACCACAAGGGCGGCTACTCAACATGCAAGTAGACCTACTACTACGAGATTGTCTTTTGACCACTCTGCCGCCGCCTGCTAGTCTGGCGATTACATGCTCTAGTATAGTTCTCCGCTCTTTTCGTCAGATGACGCCACAATAGGGTTTTTGTACATTTCCACGATACTCGCGAACATTTTAAACGCATAATGACCTATAATAAGCAACAAAGCACACTTCTAATATATTGAATATAAGAAACATGTCAACGTTGTGTATTTCTGATAGAATGAGGCAGATTCTTTGAAATATCAACTAAACTATAGTGAGATTGAAAATACTACACCATATCTAAAGCGATATAAAAGCTATATAAAGTCAGAACCTCTGACGGATCGGTAGGATCACTCAACCATTCGTCCTCGAAAGCAACACACGGTTCCCGTCCAACAGGACTTTGAGCCTTGACGCTTTTGAGGAGGATTGATCTCATGCTGCTTAACATGTGGTGTAATTAATCAACACCGCGGCCCCTCTTTAGGGGCCACACAATAAACAAAGAATAAAAAAGGGTAGGACTTAGGTTTAAAGTGAATCTCCCAGGATTTTGGCGAGGTCGACAAAGGAGGAGATAACAGATTAAACTGCAGGAGACTATACGCAAACCTTGATACTCTCAGAGGGGGAGCTCCATATTGCGGACCTGTGGTCAAGGTAATTACAACCACAAGGGTGGCTACTCAACATGCAAGTAGACCTACTACTACGAGATTGTCTTTTGACCACTCTGCTGCCGCCTGCTGGTCTGGCCATTACATGCTCTAGTGTAGTTCTCCGCTCTTTTCGTCAGATGACGCCACAATAGGGTTTTTGTACATTTCCACGATACTCGCGAACATTTTAAACGCATAATGACCTATAATAAGCAACAAAGCACACTTCTAATATATTGAATATAAGAAACATGTCAACGCTGTGTATTTCTGATAGAATGAGGCAGATTCTTTGAAATATCAACTAAACTATAGTGAGATTGAAAATACTACACCATATCTAAAGCGATATAAAAGCTATATAAAGTCAGAACTTCTCACGGAACGGCATCTGCAACAGATCACTCAACCAGGTGTCTTGAAATGCCACACAGGGTTCCCGTCCAACAGGACTCTGAGCCTTGTCGCTTTTGAGGAAGGTTTGATCTCATGTTGCTTAACATGTGGTGTAATTAATCAACACCGCGGCCCCTCTTTAGGGGCCACACAATAAACAAAGAATAAAAAGGGTAGACCTTAGGTTTAAAGTGAATCTCCCAGGATTTTGGCGAAGTCGACAAAGGGGTAGATAACAGATTAACCTGCAAGAGACTATACACAAACCTTGATACACTCAGAGGGGGAGTCTCATTTTGCGGACTTGTGGTCAGATCTATCCCTTCTAGGGGGCAGGTTGCATGTCGTAAATGTCTACTACAGACATTGGGATATATTGTTAATCTTACTCTAGGGTCTCCATAATTAGACCCTGAATCCGTTGTTAAACGGGTGTGAGGGGGTGGTAACTAATACTTATGAGATGTTAGCTTAGTTCATAGTCTCCTTACCAATTTTCACTTGACCAGGCTGGCAGAGCCAACTAGTCTAGGTAATTATAGCCACAAGGGCGGCTACTCAAGATCTAAGTAGACCTACTACTACGAGATTGTCTTTTTGGTCCTTCTGCTGCTTAGTTATTACATCCTCCAGTCTAGCTCGCCACACCCTTTGAGCAGCACCACCATTGCCTCGGTAAAAGTGTAGGGTGTGTGCTTTCCACCTTCAGGTATCCATAGATTCGATCACTATCACCCCCCTTGAAATGACTTCAGCTGTTAATTAGGGCGTAAAGCCACCAACCAAGTCCCTGTCAAAAGATGTGAATAACGAAACGCGCTAGTATAGTTCTCCGCTCTTTCGTCAGATGGTGCCACAATAGGGGTTTTGTACATTCCTACGATGCTCGCGAACATTTCAACGCATAATGAGCTACATAGGCAACAAAGCGCGCTTCTAATATATTAAAATATAAAAAACAATTCAATATTGTGTATTTCTGATAGAAATGAGGCGGTTTCCTTAAATACCAACTAAACTATAGCGAGATGAAAAATACCACACCATATCTAAGGCTTTATAAAAAACTATAGAAAGTCAGAACCTCACACGGATCAGCATTCTGTTTGCAACGGATCACCCCTGACCCACTGGTCCTCGCATGCCACACACGGCTCTGCCGTGTTTGAGCTTTGAGGTATCACCCATCAAGTGATCCATGCTGCCCAACATGAAGCGTAATTAATAGCTGCTGTTGCATAGCACAGTGGCAGCATCTAACTAACTCTAAAGAGTTAGTCGGCCCCTCTTTAGGGGCCACACAATAAACAAAGAATACCCTGAATCTGGGACCTGCGGGCGAGGGCCCCAACTGTGAAGTCATTATTGGCCACATTGGTAATATCAATTAAAACTTTAGACAACACCCACCTTAAGTATCATTAACGGACAATATCAATGAACTCAGCATCCGCCTGGTTACCACATTTAGCACCAATTTTACAACTCACAGGGGCCACACTAGCCTCACCGCGCTTTTTATTGCTCTGCTGATTTCTCCAATCCAAAACATGAGGTATCTAGTCTAGCTGTGAGCTCATTGGGCTAAACAAAAAAATAATCCGTGTTCAGGTAACATGGTCCAAAAAAAAATAGGGTAGGTCTACGTCGCCTAAGGCGACGAAAAGCGCGTCAAAGCGTTTACAGGGTTCGAGCCCGCGAGCTGCTCCTTGGGGCTGCAAAAAACGCTTAGACACTGAAATCCCATAGGGAAAAAATTTTGGGTTTTTGGACTTTAGGCCTTAATTTGAGGGTGATCCCGGGCTGATAGAAAAATAATTCTTGGACGAGCGGATAGCTCTGGATCTCTTTTATCTAAAACAGCGAAAAATTGATTATGGTTTCGCCGCAATTCATCCGACGGGGGGTAATCAGCCCCCCCCTCTGCCAATCAAGGCAGTGAATCTTGGCGACCGTGCGATCACTCACGGCCACCGCGACGAACCGACAGAAGAGATCGGCATCTTAGTATGATTCGTGTGACCTACTTAGAGGCTCACACGGTGGAGGTGTGTCCGGCGTTCGGCGCGCTGATTGGCTACTGGTGGGAGGCGCTGTGCCGCGTCAAGAACTTCACCTATTTGGGGCGGCTGTTAAAGGCGCACTGAGTTGAGGTGCACCTTTAAGCAAGAGCGCGATCCGGCCTAGTCTTGCGGACCTCTGTTTAGAGAGTGTAGCAAAGCGGCTATGTCGCGCTCTCCAACCACAGGCTTAACAGTGGTCCGCAAGACGCGTGCACACACAGACCGAACAGACACACACATACCCACACACCCACACACTCCTATCAGTGAGACGTCTAGCAGATTCGGGAGAGGCGACCAGGGAGGTACTCTCGGCTAGCGGCCACTAATTGCCTGTTTAGATAAGGCACAGAAACAAGGGTGATGACAGACTACGTGTTCAAGCAGCCAACATGCCCTGACACTTGATAATGGATGTGGACCGCTAAATTCGATATGGTGACATGACCATTTCTTATAATCGACAAACGACATGAGGTCTAATGACAAGTGACATGAGGCCCAAAAAATCATAGTGACAGGTGACATGAACATTTCTTAAAATCGACATGGGATATGAACATTATTAAGTGACATTGTCATGTGACATGGTCATTTTCTAAGATCGACATTCGACATGGGGACCCCCTATCCAGAGCCCCTTGATAGATGACAGCTGTTGTGTGTAAGAAAAGTGCATGCCTCACAATCAAAAGATGATAAAAGGCTTTATCCCACTCGATGTGGGTTTTGAATCAAATATCAAGGGATCAAATATCAGATCGATATTTGACGTCGTCAAGTGATATCTGACGTTGTCAATCACTTTTACTATGTAGTCAAGGTCGTAAAAACAGAGCCCCCTGATTGGTCAACAGCATGAATGAAAGTTGCATCTCAAACTTTTAATACTCGGTATGGGGCCCCGTGGGGCTGGGACCAATATTTGCAATTTTCGGAAATACTGTCGAGAATTTCTAGATGGAAACACCTTGTCTGGGGTAATTTGACCTCTACTCTTCGATATTCAAGTAATACTCAAGCTATTCTGACTCTAAACATGAGTAAAACGGTCATTTACCAGCGTTATCGGCAGCGCCGACATCAACAACTGCTGATCTCCCTTGGTTACATGACCCAGCTCCGTTTCTAAGGCCTCATGGATCGGGGCCCTGAAGGGGGATCTGCAGAGGCCCTATATCGGGCCCTAGATATGTACATTATATTAATATCTCATAACTTAATTTACTCTAAAATCTTTTGATAGTTCATAACCTTGACCCTTATCTCCTTTTCTCGCGGGATAAAGATAGAATTTGGTTGTTGGCGTGGCCTCTCGTAGATATCTGCTCTTCTCCACGGCACCTCTCGAGCCCCCTGCGGGGCCTCTAGGGGCTGCTAGACGTCTCTCTGCTATGTAGTGTGGGATGTAAAAGAACCCTTGTCTCGGTAAAAGGGCCAATAGATTCGATCACCATCACCGCTCTTGAAATGACCATAGCTGTTAACTAAGGCGTAAAGCAACCCACACACCCACACACCCACACACCCACACATTTTTCTGTATGAGCCTTCAGACCTCAAGCTGCTCAGTGTACGGGACTAGGTTTTGTCATAGGCCCTACGGACGCTACTCAAGGTAAAAATAAGAGAGCTGTCTCACCATGACATTGGGCTGGCTGTAGTTTTTTATGTTTCGGTACCTACAACCAAAACAGCCAGTACCCGCCCCAGGGCTTCATGTCGCACGCGGGAAAAGTATAACGGTGGCGCCAACTGTCGGAATAGCGGGTACACTACGTCAGTAGTTCTTTTGTTCTCCGCTGAGTGACTGGGCGAAATGTAGTCGGTAGCTCTATTTTCTGTGCACTGTTCTGTTCATTTTCTACACTTAACACTTAAATAGACCGCGTGTTTGTACAAGCTAACCGTTTTTATCAGTGCAAAAATTAAATAAGCATCGGATAGAACACTAAAAAATGAGAAAGTAATCCGGCGCTTAGTATAAGGCACCAGTTTTATCATGAGACACCGAAAGTCTGGTTTTTTTAAGGTGAATAAGACAGTCGACTGAGAGCTCCAAACTAACCAAAAACGTACCAGAGGGAGAACGTACCCGACAGGGCAGGGGCCTTCTACACCCCGGCTCTGATTGATGAGCAAGCGACAAGTGCTACAGAGGGCCTATTCCTCTTTTGAGGTGGGCCCGAAATTGAACAAAAGAATAAACTCAAGAAAAAGCCTTAGGCTTAAAAGAGTTGTAGATACTGATTTTAACGAAGAAGTCACATTCATTAGTTTACAAATAGCCCGTGTAAGTACGCCCATGTCTTGCTTATTTCTCATAGGGTTGTAAGATAGTCACATCATGATGCACATCATCATAAACGCGATCATGATACCTTTCATAGTAAGTAGACTCGCCTCTCTGCCCTCTCTTTTAGAGAGGGCAGAGAAGCGAGTCTCACTCTTAAAAAACCCTGCCCCTCCCCCCCCCCCTCCCCTCCTCCCCCCCCCCATGCATCTTAAAGAGTGCCCCCCAGAGTGCCCCTCTCCCCCTAGAAAAAAAGAGCCACATTTTTAAATTATTTTTTAGCAAGCTTTTTTCAGCTTGCTTTTTTTTTCTTTTTTTAAATTTATTTATCCATCAAAATCTCAAGTGACTTATTTTGAAAGCCAACCTAGTAGTCACGTGACCCCCTTAAGTAGGTCACTTCCCGTCACGTGACCTATTTGAATTTCCCGCCAACATGGTGGTCACGTGACCCTCTTAAGTAGGTCACTTCCGGTCACGTGACCTATTTGAATTTCCCGCCCAAAGGTCACGTGACCGGAAGTAGGTCACTTCCGGTCACGTGACCTATTTGAATTTCCCGCCAAAAGGGAGGCCTCTCATTGGCTGCTTTTGAATTTCCCGCCAAAAGGGAGGCCTCTGATTGGCTGCAGGTCGATTGAGTAATAAACAGTACTTAACTATAGTCCCGTTCCGATACATACTATACTACTTACACTGTATA